>SEYY01012106.1:0-12500 GCA_009176605.1 Armadillidium nasatum | reverse complement strand
ACATAACATCGAAAGTTTTTATCGAAATTGATAATGAAAATATTTTAAAATAATAATAATATTAAAAATAAAACTAATAATAATAATTATGATAATAATAATGATAATAATATTAATAATAATAATGATAATACTGATCACGTTTTAAAAAAAAAAAAATTTATTTTTTATTTTTTAGGCATTTCATTCTTTGTAAGTTATTTATATAATTCCCTGTGTTGTTGGTATTCTTGTACTAATAAGTTTTATACCGACTTTTAATACCCCCTCAAAGTTTAAAAAAAGAAAAGTGAAAAAAGCTCTTAACCCTTCGGATTTTTTTTTTTTTTTATTTTTTTTTTTTTTGCATAGTCGGCGGAACGCGGGATTATTTTATTTATTATTTTACGCTTTGTTTTCACTGTGATATTTTATGGTATTTATTTTGCTAATATGTTGTACCAGTTATTTTGCATTTGCTTTTTATAATTTCTTTAAACTGTGAAGTTTCTTTTTTTTTTTTTTTTTGTAATATAACCATTTTTAAATAGACTGGGCTAACCGTCTTTGTATTTAGGTCATTTCTAGGTCTGCCTTAGTGATACAGTATTTGAAATACATCTATTTTAAGTTTTTTATTTATTTTTTGTACCCAGAATATTTTATTTAATGTTTAACTTGCATCGTAGATGGTTATTAGTAGTTTACTTGCAGACTGTGTAAATCAATGATATGTTAATGTTGTGTAATCTTGGCAAGATAGGCCTTGGCTTCAGGTAGAAAATTTTTAAAGTGAATAGGCCATAAAGTAATAATAATAAAGTAACAATTTCTTTTAACTTGATGGTATATCAACATACAAGAAATTAAGAAAACTAGAATGGTCTTAATAGTCTCATTTAGTTGTTAACATCTCATTTTCTCATTCCATGTTCTAAAATTAGGGCAGTCTAATTGTGTAGAAAATTCTGTTGTGGTGCTGACGGTAGTGAATTTGGTAAATGTCTTTCCCAATCATGGATTTTTATCTTCATATATCAAAACTATAAAGACGAAATTATATGAAATTTTTTTTAGGTTAATTGAGCTGTGGAAAACGATTTTATAAACCTAAAAAAAGTAAAAAATAGAAAATAAACATACTGATATTTAATATTTGATAAATCATTATACTACTTTAACGTAATATCATTTGCCTTTGTACTGCCAAGTTGCTGGATCAGGTATTTTTACGAAAATTGCTACTTTGGATGAAAAAAAGGTTATTTGCTTAATATGGCGACTGGGAAAATACATTTATTGTGGATTTTTATGAGACTAGATTGTTGAAATTAATAATATGCCTACATGTTTCAAGTTGACTGTAATTATATATAAGTATTTGAAACTAACAATATACCTTACGAGTTTCTATAACAATGTTACTGGATCATTGGTATTACAAATATTTTAAAAAATTTTGTACAGCTATATATATATATATATATATATATATATATATATATATATATATATATATATATATATATATATATATATATATATATATAGCGCGAATACTAGTTTTTTTTTAGCTATTAAACATAGCTAATGAATAGTGTTTTTTTTTGTTAGGTTAGGTCTATTTATTGGTCGTTAGGTATATTTTGCCCTTTAAAGTCTAGGTTATATAAGTAACTAGTTATATATATATATATATATATATATATATATATATATATATATATATATATATATATATATATATTATATATATATATACCTTTTATTTCTTTTTCTCTGAAAGTTATACAATTTGTAATTCCTATACCAATGCTCATGTAACAAACTCAGTCTTATGTGTAGTTCCAATTGAAATTCGTAATGTGGTATTTATATAGTTCCAGTTTAATTCTCAATATGTAGGTATATTGTTAGTTTCAGTAACCTGATATTGTATGAAAAAATCTGCTACTGTCAGTACCCAATTACCGAAAATTCCAGTTTATAGGCATTTAGCCCTAATTACCTCAAGGAACTTAAGGAAATGTAAACACCCTTTAAACTTTTTTTTTTTTTTTTTTTTAAAGTTTTCTTTTCTACTGAACAATTTTTTTTCTTAATACTTAGAATCTACAAAAAGAAATGACCTGAAATTTATTTTTAAGTTAAATTGGTCCATTAAAAGGATTTTAAAAAAAAAATTAAAATTAAAAAAAAAAAAAAAAAAAAAATTTGAGTAATACAATTATACCATATATTAGATGGTATCAGTAGTGTATAATCATTTGCTTTCACATTACCAGGTTACTGGATCAGCGTTGGAGATGAAATTTAAGAAATTTTATAGCTATTTCAGAGCTAAAAAATGTTCTTAATATGTTAAAACTTTGAATATAACATTCTGAAATAAAGTAAATAACCATATTCAATTGTTTAAATAATTTTTTTACAGTATTACATTTTGAAAGACCCAGTATTCTCTTGGTTAAGTCTATTTGCTTAATATGTTGAAACTATGAAGACAATATTATAATTAAATTATGTATATTAACTGTTAGGCATATTTTTACACTTTTTCAAGTTAGGTTGTCAAACTAGTTTCTTAGATATAACAAACTAGTTTAAACTTAACTTAACTTGGACTTAAAGGGTAAAAGTATGCCTAATGGCCAGCAAAGAGGCCTAACCTTGTGAATATCAACTTTTCTGCATGCAATATAAAAATTGTATTAAACAATTTAATATATATAATTTACTTATTTTTATATTTCATTTATATAATAATAGTTTCAAATATTAAAAAAAAAAAAAAAAAAAAAAAAAATTTTTTTTTCGCTTTTTAGTTCTGGATTTGTGATAAATTTTCTTAAATTTCTCTGATGCTGATGCAGCAACTTGCTAGTGCTATTCTATTCTGCCATTAAAATCATAATTACTGTTAATTGATCATAATTACTAATTAATTTTTTTTTATTTTTTTCAAAATCATTTTCTGTAGCTCTATTTATATTAAAAAAAAATTTCAGAGCATGTCTTTATAGTTGCGATATATTACAAAAAAAAAAAAAAAATTGTTCAGTGGAAAGACACTTGCATTTTTTGTTAAATTGATGCATGGAAAACTATTTTTTAACATTAAAAACCCTAAAAAGCTTAAAATTGTAAAAAATATAAAGCAAATTACAACTGATGGTTTTATAATGTTTCGATTTATAAGTAAAATCTAACCAGTTCTTACGTTATAATAGAAGAATAAATGAATGAAGCGAGCCCTTTCTATGTTCTTATAGTAGGAATGCCTTTAAGCTGTCGTTCTATAATATTATAATATATCGGCGTGCGCCATGTTTGAATATTGAGATTCAGGCGCTTGCATCTTTGTTTCTCCTTTCTAAAGCTCATTCATATCTTGTTGTTTATGACTAGGAATGCTGCGATTTTTGTAGGTGAAATCAAACCAGTTATTTATTTTATATTTTCTTATATGATTCATTCTATCTTTATATTTACTTAAATTTTGTTTCTTCCTCTAATCTCGCATTTATAAAAAGGTTATACAAAGAGCCACGTTTAAGATTCCTCCGCGCACGCCATCTTAAGTTTTCTCAAGAAAATCCCCGCTTATTGTTTCTATCTTCCAACGCTCATAACTTTTTATAAAATGCATTTGGTTCATTTTTATAATTATTTTCGTAATCAGGGAATAAAATCCTTTATAAATATATATAAATTGCCATATTTCAGAGATATATATATATATATATATATAAGCACGTGAGATCTGTTAAGTCAATAAACATTCATATAAAGTCACTTTTCTCGAGTTTAAATGTAATTACCTCTTTCTTATCAAATTTATCAGATCCTTTAATCATTAAAGATGTTAGGCTCTTACGATAAAGTACGATCAAACTTGTTATTAATTAGTAATCAGCATAATCATTAAAATTATAGGCCCGCTCCATATTTTGTTATTTCGTAATCAAATGAACTCAAACTTGCATAGTAGACTTCTTATATAACCAGGAATAAATTGATATCCATATAAATTCTTTATCCTAATTAATTAAATGATAAAGAACGTTGCAATAATCTAAAGTTCAACTCTTACTATTGGATGGAAAGAAAGCGCGGTAAGAAAATTCTGGAATTCGAAATAGCCAGTCACCTGGTAACAGACGAAATCATTAAGATTAAACTTCCAGTTATGAATTAGCAATTAATCTTTATATATTTCAATTCTCTTAATGTTTGTGATATTCTTGCAGTAAATATCGATTAATGAAAGATCAATTAAATATCTCACAAGGAACTAGTTGACGAACGAAATGCAGATACCCGCTCATTGCTCAAGGCGGCGGCAGTCTGGAAGTGAAACCTGTGAGGGCAGATTGTGTTTGTGTAGAGCTAAACATTTTCGCATTTGATGTTAGATATAATAATAATCGAAATATTGATTTAACTAAAATTGTGAATATTAATGTAAAGATCGTTGTTTCAAATGAAATATTCTCATAATTAATACTTCTTCCATTTAAAGTAAATCATTATTGCGTGATTTTCGTCAAGAATATTATTCGTGGAATTGGTGTCGGTACAGCTTGTAAGTAGTCCATCGTATGGAGTTGTAAGTATAGTTGATTGTACACTCCGTCTTTAATTGTAATTTGGGCCGTCGTACGTAAGTATACTCCCATCACTTGATATTAAGAATAATAATTATTATTGTTAATATCAACAAAGTTTATTTGAAATCATCGCATCACTATTATAAATGTGTTAAATTACATACAGTACTGTTAAATTAATACAACACGCTCCTCCTGTATAACACAATTTGCCGTTCGCTTGAGTTTATTCTAAACTCACGTGAATAGTTTGAAGAACAATTACACCTTTACCTTTTCTTTAACTTCCGCCTAGTCCTTCTCCAATTATTCTTCTGACTTTAGGTGTTGCTTTCAATCAAGCTCGGTGTCTATCTTAGAGTTTAAGATTTGGTGAATAACCAGTTGTGATATTGCCAAATACTGCAATTGATTACTCATTGAGTTTGAATGAAAATTTAGGCTACAACCCTAGCTTGAAGGAGGGTAGGCAAGGAGGACACAATCCTTTACAAAAAGGTAAATAAACCTTTACAATATACAACCTATTACACAACCATAATAATCTGGGAAACAACCCGGAACAAGCCCCCTCCTTATACAACTGCATTTTTTATTTGGTTTTCCAAACCAGCTGTTGAGCAATATTTGCAGTTTATTGCGTTAAAAAACAGTTGTTTGGAAAAGGAGTGATTTTACCAGTTTTGATTCGACAAATTGAAACTGTCGTCAGAATCGGAAAAAACATCTTGGCGCTCAACGTGCATTTAAAAACCGTCGTTTAGTGCCATTTTCTGGCACCTAACGTTTAACCCTTTAATAACAGTCACAGCAACAACATTGCTGTTACTTTAATTTTGATTTGGGAATTATCCCAAACCAATAGTATTGCTGTTCTTTTAAATTTGTTTTAGGAATTATCCAACAGCAACATTAAAAATTTACTCTAATCTTCTAACACCAAAATTCCTTTTTTGTAGTCGCATTCTCCATTATTATTTTTTTTCATTTGTTATCTCTTAAGCGAAGAAATTCCCCTTTTTATTTGAAAATATTCTTTAATCTACTGTAATTTATTTTTGCAAATATTTTATATTGCTTTTAATTTGCTATATTTTTATTTGCAAATCTTTTATTCCACTTTTCATTCGCAGTAAGCTTTTTAAAATTTTTTTTTTTTTTCTCTCAGCTAAACATTCTGCTTTAAAACTTTCAATTTAAAGCGACATTTTCAATATATTTTTCTTTTTTTTAAGCGACATTTTTCAATATATTTTTTTTTTCCTTTTTTTTAAAGCAAATTTTTCAATATATTCTTTTTTTTAAAGCAAATTTTTAATATATTTTTTTTTTAAGCGACATTTTCAATATTTTTCTTTTTTTTAAGCGACAAATTTTTTTTTTTTTTTTTCAGCTAAACATTCTGCTTTAAAACTTTCAATTTAAAGCGACATTTTCAATATATTTTTCTTTTTTTTTAAGCGACATTTTTCAATATATTCTTTTTTTTTAAAGCAAATTTTTCAATATATCCTTTTTTTTTAAAGCGACATTTTCAATATAATTTTCTTTTTTTTAAGCGACATTTGTCAATATATTCTTTTTTTTAAAGCAAATTTTTTTTTTTTTTCAATATATTTTTTCATTTTTTTTTAAGCTACATTTTTCAATATATTTTCTTTTTTTTAAGCGACAAAAAATTTTTTTTTTTCTCAGCTAAACATTCTGCTTTAAAACTTTCAATTTAAAGCGACATTTTCAATATATTTTTCTTTTTTTAAAGCGACATTTTCAATATATTTTTCTTTTTTTTAAGCGACATTTTTCAATATATTTTTCTTTTTTTTTTTTTTTTTTTTTTTTTTTTTTTTTTTTAAAATTTTTTAAAATTTTTCATTTTTTTTTTCAATATATTTTCTTTTTTTTTTAAGCGACATTTGTCAATATATTCCTTTTTTTTAAAGCAAATTTTTAATATATCCCTTTTTTTTTTAAGCGACATTTTCAATATATTTTTCTTTTTTTTTAAGCGACATTTTTCAATATATTCTTTTTTTTTAAAGCAAATTTTTCAATATATTCTTTTTTTTAAGCGACATTTTTCAATATATTTCTTTTTTTTTTTAAGCGACATTTTCAATATATTTTTCTTTTTTTTAAGCGACATTTGTCAAAATATTCTTTTTTTTAAAGCAAATTTTTCAATATATTTTTTTTTATTTTTAAGCGACGAAATTTCCCTTTTTATTTGAAAATATTCTTTAATCTGTTGTATTTTATTTTTGCAAATATTTTATACTCCTTTTACTTTGCTGTATTTTTTTATTTTTTGCAAATTTTTTAAACCACCTTAATCTGCTGTAGTTTATTTTTGCAATATTTCATATTGCTTTTACTTTACTGTATTTTTTTAAATTTTGCAAATATTTTATACTCCTTTTACTTTGCTGTATTTTTTTATTTGCAAATATTTTAAACCACCTTAATCTGCTGTAGTTTATTTTTGCAATATTTCATATTGCTTTTACTTTACTGTATTTTTTTTAAATTTTGCAAATATTTCATACTGCTTTTAATTTGCTTTTCTTTTTTTTATTTGCAAATATTTTAAACCGCCTTTAATCTGCTGTAGTTTTTATTTTGCAATATTTTATTTGCTTTTTTTTACTGTATTTTATTTTTTATTTTGCAAATATTTTAAACCGCCTTTAATCTGCTGTATTTTATTTTTGCAATATTTTATATTGCTTTTATTTGCTGTATTTTTTTAATTTTGCAAATATTTTATATTGCTTTAATTTGCTGTATTATTTTAATTTTGCAAATATTTTTAACTCTTGCTGGTATTTTATTTTAAATTGGAAATTATTCCACAGTAAAGATCTGCTGTTATCTTATTTTAAATTGGAAATTATCCACAGCAAAGATCTCGCTGGTATCTTATTTTACATTGGAAATTATTCCACAGTAGCGATCTTACAAAATTTTTTATATTGTCGGCCAATTTTTTATATTTTTAAAACCCTCCTATCAAATTTTTTTTAGTGTTGGCCAATTTTTTATATTTTTAAAAATTTCTCTTGTAATTTTTTTATAAATTGCTGAACAATATTTTATATTTTTCAAACTCCCTCTTACAAATTTTTTATATTGTAAGCCTAATTTTTTATATTTTAAAAATCCTTGCCAGAATATTTTTGGGGTAGACCTAAAAATTCAAAAGCAAAAAAATTGCTGTATTTTCAGAAATTTATATGTTATTCATTCTTAATTAAGCGTTATTTTATTTTATTTTATTTTTTTTCCTTCCCCCTAATCTTAATCCTTAGTTTTATATTTTTTTTTTTTTTTATTATACTGCTATTTAGGCTATTTTCAATTTGGCAGTAATCCTTTAATTTCCTTTTACTGCTATTTTTAGGTTGCCTTCAACTTGGCAGTAATCTTATTTTTTATATTTTCTTTAATGCTAATTTAAGTTGCCTTCAGCTTGGCTACTAGTAATCTTTATTTTTTATATTTTTTTAATATTTTTTTTGTTTGGTTTGTTTGCGCGTTTAATTGTGGGGGACGTCCACCACGGTGCAGACTTAATAAAGTCTGCCAAACTCACAACGGTTACAAATCAAGGAGATTATACATCACAAGAAAATAAACAATCGGATTTAATGAGAACTTAAGTATTGTTTAACATTGTGAATGTGGATTACATTAAGGTTACATGCTTGTACCACATACTTTATCTCTAAAAATTTAACTCAATTTTTTAGATCTGTTTGTTAGGTCTAGTTAATTGAGTACATCTCTAAAAATTTAAGCCTCAATTTTTAGACTTGCTTACATTAGGTCTAGTTGATTGAGCACAACTCTAAAAATTTAAGCTCACTCTTTTAGACTTGCTTGCATTAAGGTCTAGTTGATTGAGCACAACTCTAAAAATTTAAGCTCACTCTTTTTGACTTGCTTACATTAAGTCTAGTTGATTGAGCACACCTCTAAAAACTTTAAGCCCACTCTTTTAGAGTTGCTTACATTAAGTCTAGTTGATTGAGCACCTCTAAAATTTAAGCTCACTCTTTTTGACTTGCTTACATTAAGTCTAGTTGATTGAGCACACCTCTAAAAACTTTAAGCTCACTCTTTTAGACTTGCTTACATTAAGTCTAGTTGATTGAGCACACCTCTAAAAAACTTTAAGCGATCACAGGTCAGAGGAAATTTACATCACAAAATAAGCGTTCTGACTTGTAATTTAAAATTACAATTATCTATTTAATTGATATATTTCAACAGAGCTTTAATTAAACTTCAATTTATTTAATTAAGCTCTCCATTTTAAAGGGCCAATTTACCTTTACAGGTCTATATTCTTAACAGAGTTTAAGTTAAAATTTAATTCATTTAATAGGGTTATTTAATCAGTTCATTTTAAACAACCATCCCGTTAACTCTTAATTTATCATGACGACCCCCGATCCGAACAACGACTTGTCAGATATGGGAGAAAGAAGATTAGACAATGCGAAGAAACAAAGAAAATTACTACGGTCTCGAGCGACAAAGTCCGTCCATGAAATAGATAGGATAATTAGCGATCCTGAACCTCATCTGGGGAGACTAATAGCGCTAGTCAAAACCTTAGAAGGTATCGAGGCAGACTTAAGTGGGTTCGATACTATCATACAAGAGTCCTTAGATGATGACGCACTCTCTAGAGACGACGATGAATGTTTTGAGCGTCATATGGCGATCACGGATAAAATTGAAACGACCAAACTAATTTTAGAACCCCTTAAGAGAGAATCTGCCACACCTACCATTAATTCCGCTTCGGAGACCCCGCGCGTACCCGAGGCTTTCAAACTTCCCACTAAACGCCTACCAACCTTCGATGGAGATATATTGACTTTCTCCAATTTCATAGAAGTGTTTGAGACAAATGTGGAAAATAAAGGGTACTCCGAGATAAATAAGTTGAATCTACTATTAGATTGTCTCAAGGGTCCCGCTCTCAAATTGGTTTCTGGTTACACAGTCTCAGGCAACAACTACAAGATCATTCTAAATTTACTGAAGAGAGACTTTGGTAATCCTGCTAAAGTCAAGGAGACCTTGATATCGAAATTGCTGAACATATCAGCTCCCAAATACGATTACCACCAGCTTTATCAATTTAAAGCGGAGGTACATTGTTATGTCGAATCCCTCAAAACAAAAGGAATGATCAACAATTGCGGCAGCTGTTCAACTCTTTTAGGAGTGCTTCTTGCCAAAAAACTCCCAGCTCAAATAAGAGAAAAAATCCTCTGGGAAAACTCAAAGGACAAATCAGAAGATGCTTGGACTTTGGAGTCTCTGATGGACAGTTTAAATCAAACATTAACTGTCCTAGAGGCTTCTGGTCAATCCTTGTCTTCCAGTACAAAAAATGAGAAGACATCTTCCAAGAGTTCTGACAATAACTCCTCATCGAACAACAAGTGGAAGACTAGTGGGACAAAGCCCAAGCAATCAACTGTGTTAGTCACCACACAAACTAACCTTCCACCACCCACTAAACCATCCCAGAAATCAAATAATAATCATAACAATAATAATAGCAAAAATAATGGTAGTAATGATGTTAAAATTCCTGGTAATAATAAAAATAGTAATAATAAATCAGAATAACAACAATGCTGCTAATTCGAATGTAAAATGTAGATTCTGCCGTAGTAAACACTACACTTCTGAGTGTGGTTTACTACCCTCTCTTGAGTTAAGAAAACAAGTGGCGGAGACACACCAATGGTGTCTCAAGTGTTTGGCCTCATATCACCCTACTAATGAGTGCCAAAGCAACAAAACTTGCTTTAATTGCAAGTCCCCAGATCATCATACCGCTCTCTGTGATCAATTCCAAAAATCAGTACGCGTTTCTCTCCCCCAAACTTCATCAAATAATGTAACAACGACACTCTCATCTTACAACAGTGGGGTAGCGTTACCCATTGCCGATGTGACTATATTTAAGGATAAAAGGCCAATAATGGTGCGAACCCTTTGTGACCAAGCTTCACAAAGGACACTAGTTACCAGATCAATTTCCAAATTGTTCAACTGTGTTCCTAATTCCAAAATAAACATAGCTATCAATGGTATTAACCATAAAGGAACTCCTTCTGAACATGATGTCGTAACCCTTAACATCAAGACTAAGGAAGGAGTCGTTCCCGTTTCTGCCGTCGTTGTAGACTACTTACCCAATGATTTGAATATTCCAGGTCTGGTGAAGACTACCACAATGTTGAGGAAGCATCATGTTCCCCTCGCAAACCCTTATCCAACCAGTGACAGAGTTTCAGACATTGGAATTTTGCTCGGAGCCGATCACCTAAACAAGTTCCTTAAATCTTTTGAGAAGGTTCATGACGTCAACTTAATGAAAACTAACCTTGGTCATATCATATGGGGACAACTGCCCTTCACTTCTAGTAATTCTGACGCTCAAGTTACAGTCGTGTCTTCATTTCGGACTGAGATTCAGTTCACCGAAGAGATAAATAATTCTCACTTATCATTTATTAATGATGATAAAACCTCAACTCTTTCTCTCACTGCATATGAGGAAGGAGATCCTTTATCCAAGTCTTCGATTAATGAAGACAATTCTTTAATTATACCCGTTTCAAATGAGTATCCAGATCAAAACTCCACGACTGACTTAGATCGTCTGTGGTCTCTTTCTCACATTGGCATACTTCCCAACGAACAGTTTACGGATGCTGAAAAAACTACCTTAGAGTCCTTTAAGGATAACCTACGATTCGAGAATGGGAGATACGTTGTTTCTTTACCCTGGCGCGATAATCATCCTCCCCTTCCAGATAATTACTCCTTGTCAAAGTCTCGTTTATATAGCGTTTTGAAAAAACTGAGGGAAAGCCCTCAACTTCTCAAATCGTATGATGATGTGATTAAGGACCAATTGGCCCGTGACTTTATTGAGGAGGTCAAACCATCGAATCTTGTACATCCTGAATCAAAATTACATTATCTCCCACATCATGGTGTTCGTAAATCATCTTCAACTACCGCCCTGAGGTTGGTATACGATTGTTCCTCGGGAAATCCTAGCTTAAACCACTGCCTTCATAGTGGTCCTTCTCTCATTACTGATCTGGGTAAACTACTACTTAAATTTCGTATCAAACCTTATGCCACCTCTTCAGATATTGAAAAGGCATTTTTGGGTATTCGTCTAACTGAGAAAGATCGAGACTCTACTCGATTTTTGTGGGTTCCGAGACCCCTCAGATCCACATTCTCCTCTCGCCACGTATCGGTTTAAGTCAGTATTGTTTGGAGCGACGTGTAGCCCCTTTTTACTGGCCGCATGCCTCCATCATCACGTAAATCAGTCTGAGATAGCGTACAAGGACACTATTTTAGAACAAATCTATGTTGACAATCTTTTTGGAACGTTTGAGACCGAAGAAGAGATTGGATCCTATTTCACCAATACACGGTCTTTATTCAGCAAGGCTGGCCTCAATTTGAGAGAGTGGGCTTCTAATTCCCCCCTTGCCACTTCTACATTTCAGGAACAGAACTTAGGCATAGAGGGACACCTCATAAAGATGTTAGGCATGGAATGGGATGTCAAATCAGATACCATGTCTTACCCTTCTCGTAAACTCAATTCTGAAGCTAATACCAAACGTAAAATATTACAAAACGTAGCCTCAATATTTGATCCTTTAGGAGTCTTGTCACCAGTGGTTATAAGAGGCAAAATACTTCTACAAAAAATTTGGAAATTAAAGTTGAATTGGGATACTAAAATTCCAGATGCTCTTCAAAAGGAGTGGAAATCCATCTCCAATCACCTTCAAAATTGTTTGAACTTCAAATTGCCTAGACAACTTATTCACACACAAGAAGTAGAACTTC
>SEYY01012104.1:25000-31210 GCA_009176605.1 Armadillidium nasatum | reverse complement strand
AAGGTTTTGACATACACGTTAAATGAGCCCCTCCCCCCCTAAAGAAAGGACCCTCCCCTTTTAGTGGTAGCGACATGTAGAAATATGTGAGGTGCTCTGGTCTTGAGCTAATTTTTATATAAAAAAATGAATGAATAAAGTTAATAGTTTTTGTTAATGACAGTTCGTCAGGTAGTATTATTGATACTTCATCAGGTAGTAGTATTAACACTCCATCAGGTAGTATTATTGACACTCTATCATGTATTACTGACACTCCATCAGGTAGTATCATTGACACTTCGTCAGGTAGTATTATTGACACTTCGTCAGGTAGTATTATTAACACTCCCTCAGGTACTAGTATACTAAAAATTGCACGAGGAAGTAGGTATTTATGATAGTTTATTGTGAAAAAGGTATGTACCATCAATAGTTTTGATGTGACCATAGCGTAACAGTTACTTGAACATTATTATTAATGATTTTAAAACTACCACTCGAGGCTGACTGTAGTCTAGTCTGAAGCAGGTTGAGTTTGAGACTTCCTCTGATCATGATAGATCATATGTCCGTTACTGTTTATTTTTCTTGTTCGAGTTGTATTTTCAGGATAAGGAACTGTAGAAAAGATAAAAGAAAACTTTTTTAGCTCACTAGTACCAGGTTATTTTACAAAAACACAAAAAAAAACTTTTTGCCTCACTAGTACCAACTTATTCCCCAGTTACTAAAGTATTTTCAAGATAAGGAACAATAGAAAGGATAAAGGAAACTTTTTTAGCTGACTAGTACCAGGTTATTTTACAAAAACACAAAAAACAAAAACTTTTTGGCTCACTAGTACCAACTAGTATTTTCAAGATAAGGAACAATAGAAAGGATAAAGGAAACATTTTTAGCTCACTAGTACCAGGTTATTCCCCAATTGCTATAGTAAAGATCTATGATTACAGATATACTCTAGAGTCTAAGTTAAAGTACCCTCACCATCCTAAGGTTAAGATAAGATTTAAATTATGATATATTAGCATGAAATCTAACTTGTTACTCTTTTTTAATATCATACGCAGCTTGATTACCAATGATTAATCGTACTTCTTATACAGTTACGTGGCCAAAGGGTTTTTTTTTTCTTTTTTTCTCTTTTTTTCTTTTTTTTTGGGGGGGGGAAAAATTTTTTTTAAAAAAAAAAAAAAAAAAAAGAAATAAAAAAAAATAAAAATACTACATAGGTAAATTTTGCCTTTATCTGTTCAATAATGAATAGTACATTCCGTAATACAGAACATACATACATACATAATCATACATAACATACATACATACTACATACATACATACATAATAAACATACATCATTTACAAATATAAGATGTCTTCGTTTTACAAATATAGAGAAATAAAAACTACAAAATAGAAGGAATAATTAATTTTAAAACTATATGGGTTTATGCGCTTCTACTTATTTTCTTTTTTTTTATATTGTTTTTTTTTTATTAGAGCTTATAGCTGCCTCGACTTACAAAAGTCTTTAGATATTTTTTCATGTTTGTTTGTTTCCAACACTCAGCACCCAACACCAACCTCTCCATAATATAATAATATATATTATTATATATATATATATATATATATATATATTATATAATATATATATTATATATATATATATATATAGATTTTTTTTTTTTTTTTTTTTTTTTTTTTTTTTTTCTTTAAACTTTTATTTATATATTTTTTATATTATATATATATATTATATATATATATATATATATAATAATTATATATTATATATCTATATTATATTAATATATATATATATATTTTTTTTTTTTATTTTTAATGTTTATTTAGTTTTTAGTTACTAAGTTTTACATATATATATATATTATATATATCTTATATATAATATTATATATATTATATATTAATATATATAATATATATATAATATATATATATATATTATATATATATATATATATTAATTTTTGTGTATGTGATTGTGGCAATTTGATAAGTTTTCTAAGAAGGTGGTATTCTCCTCAATCATACTCGCAAGCAAACTGTACTGCACCATCCCCATATATATTAATATATATATATATATATTATATAATTATTATTATTGTTTATTTATTAATTATTATTATTATTAAAATAGTTAATAAATAGAGAGAAAATTTTACGAGTGTTTTTATTTTTGCAAAAAAAGAAAAAAAAAAAAAAATATTGAAGCAGAGGCTTCTCCTCTCCCCCTCCACTCCCTTACCGCTCCCCTTCAGAAAAATTCTCCAAAGCCTAAAGGGGCTAAAAGTATGCCATTTATTCGTTAGTCCGGTTTTAAACGAAAAGATAAAATTCAGTTATTAAGCCCTGTCCCCATAGTAGTATATAATATATTATATATATATAAATATATATATATAAATTATATATATATATATATATATATATATATTATATATATTTATATTATATATATTATTATTGCGGAGGAGGCAGAGTCCTAACAATTTCACTAAGTTGGTTTACTACCGGAAACTTGGTCAAGTTAAAGGCCGACACCTCCCGATACAAGGAGTTTGAAAATGTGTAAGTTATAGGAAGTTTGGAAAATAGATAAAGGGATTGTGTTCCAGACTTTATCAGTAGAGTACATGTAAGATTAAGCATAGCTGTTAAGCGGGTCAGAGAGTTGGTAGAAGGCATCATTCGAGCCCTTCCAGTGTGATGTATGCGATGGATGAGTTAAGAGTAGTCTCCTACAGCGATAGTAAGTGATCCACAATTCGGACGGAGAATGAGATTAATAAGAGCGAATAATATGATATATAATATGCAAGGTTTTTTCCAAAATGCCAGAATGAGCGAGGAAAAGAACCAGAAATATTACTGTATTTTCTAAAGAGAAAATAGATTTAGCACGATTCTCAGATGAAATAAAAGAAAAATGAGATTATAGAGCTTGAAGAAGGTAACGTCTTTTCGGAAATTCTCGGAAACGACCACGATAGTTTATTTGAATTGAAAGAGAATGGAATTTGCGTCTCCATATAAAAGAGGATAACCCCGCTTGTGTGTTATGCACGCTCCGAGAGACCTTTCCCTCTGACACAGTAATTATTTCCAAAGGAATCAAAAAAGTAGCAAGCCAGATCAGTTAGCAGCATCAAAGTGCCAAAAAAGATCTTTATCGAAGGCTGGGACAATTCTTGCGGAAGACTTGAAAAAAAAAATAGAACTAGATGCAGGTATTAGAAAGTTTTTGGAGGAACCCAGAGGCTGAAAGAATTTTGCAATATAAGAGACGGATTAGAAGTAAAGAAATTGTCAAAAATGTTGTTTATTTCCAAGGAGATCAGGAAATGCAGTAGGGAGCTGCATCAATTGTTCAATGTCGCTTTGGATAGCGAAATTTAAAGTATATTCACCGGCTGTATCATGAAAAAATAGAAAGAAATATATTATTATTGCAGTGAACATTGAAATCACCTAAAATGATGATTTCGGAGAAAGGAGAAGAAGAAAGAATGTGCTCTATTTTGGAGTTAAGATAGTCGAAGAATTTGGATAGTCAGTAGAATTAGGAGATAATAAACAGACAAATGATCTTCGGATAATATTAATATATTAAAATAATTATATATAATGATATATAATATATATATTATATATATATTATATATATTACATAATATATAATAAATATATATATTTAAAATTAAGATATGAACGTATTATATATAATTATATATATAAAAGAGATAACTCAATGTCAAGGTAATAAGAGTAATAAAGTTGAATGGGACGATTATGAACTGGCTTAATTATAACTCAAATATTTATATATCATTAACCAAGAAAGTTATTTACCTTTTTAGTTCAGATTTACTCTATTATTATTATTATTATTATTATTATTATTATTATTATTATTATTATTATTATTATTATTATTATTATTATATATTATTATATTATTATTATTTTTTATTATTTATAGATTTTTTTTTTTAATTTATTATTATCTCTATCTTATATCAAATCATAATTATAGCATTAAATATTAATTTTACTGAAATCATATACGTCATATTATTACTATGTAAAATTCAATTTGTTTTATTATTCTTATTATTAATATTATTAAAATTCTATTATATTACTATATTACTAACTATTTATTATCACTATTTTTATCACTGTTGTAAAGAAATTGTTATCAATATAGTTACCATTATTATTAGGATCCTTATATTATTAATTATTATTATTATTATTATTATTATTATTATTATTATTATTATACAATACTTGAAATAAATATCATCATTGTTATTATTATTACTAGAATTATTGTAGCAAACTTCATAATTAACAACTTTGTTATTGTTGCTTGCATGATCAATATATCTAGAATTTCGTTACTCTAGAAGTAACCTATCCTAACTTGTAATTATTAAATTTATATGTATTAAACATTGGGGCTCAAAGGAAACGGCAGCGTTTTCCCCTAGCAGCCCCTTTTCAGAGAATTGGACATTGTCATATTATTATTATTATTATTATTATTATTATTATTATTATTATTATTATTATTATTGTTTAATTGTTTTTCTTTTTGGCACAGTATTAGAAGGAGCGAATGTTAAGAAGAATTAATAATAATAAAAATAATAATAATAATAATAATAATAATAATAAATTAATTACGGTGAATGAGGACACTGTGGAAATTTACTTTGTTACCACCACGTCTTCAGGGACAACCAAATCCTAAGTGATGGTTTAAGAAACAGATTAATGAAATATAGTTCACAGTTCGTATTTAGTTATATTTTTTATTCTAAGTTATTTTATATTCTTAATTCTACGTTAGTTTATATTCTTAATTCTAAGTTATTTTATATTTTTAATTATAAGTTATTTTATGTTTTTAATTTTAAGTTATTTTATGTTTTTAATTTTAAAATATTTTATATTTTTAATTTTAAATTATTTTATATTTTTAATTTTAAATTATTTTATTTTTTAATTTTAAGTTATTTTATATTTTTAATTCTAAGTAACTTTATTTCTTTAATTCTAAGTTATTGTATATTCTAAATTCTAAGTTTTTATATTTTTAATTCTTAGTTATTTTATGTTTTTAATTTTAAGTTATTTTATATTTTTAATTTTAAGTTATTTTATATTTTTAATTCTAAGTAATTTTACATTTCTATTTCTAAGTTATTTTATATTCTTAATTCTAAGTGATTTTATATTTTTAATTTTAAATTATTTTATATTTTAATTCTAAGTTTTTTTATATAATTCAAAAATTGAATTGAAATTGAAATTGAACTGAACATATCCATAGTGTAATGTCGAAAGTTCATTGGACCAATCTCTGCGTCACTAAGGAGTGGAATAAGAGAACTGAATAATTAGGTACAAGAAATTTTATATTATATATATTATATATATATATATATATATATATATTATATATTAATATATATATATATATATATATATATATATATATATATATAAGCAAACCATATCTGAACTACAAACTTAACCTTCATTTTCCACTAAACAACGCATTGAGCATGAAAAAGCAAAAAAAGAAAATATACTCCCTCTAATTTACGAGTATTTTGGGAATCTTCTTGTAAGAAGAAGAAGAAGAAGAAGAGGCGATGGAAAGACGATCTTCGGAAACAAAATCCGATCCACTTTGCCTGTAATGTCTGTTTTGAGAATAACTCGGACTTAACTGTGACTTGGAGTGTATTTTCGGATTATGACTTTAATTTGAATCTTAAGACTGAGGTCGAGTGTTGTTGCTATTATTATTATTATTATTATTATTATTATTATTATTATATTATTATTATTAGAATATTATTTAATTTATATTATAAAATATATTATATATATATATATTATATATTATTATATATATATATTATTATTATATATATATATATATATTATTTATTATTTAATTTACTATAAATAAATATATATAGATATATTAGTATTTTTTTTTTTTTTTTTTTTTTTTTTTTTTTTTTTTTTTTTTTTTTTTTTTTTTTTTTTTTTTTTTTTTTTTTTTTTTTTTTTTTTTTTTTTTTTTTTTTTTTTTTTTTTTTTTTTTTTCTCTTTTATTTTATTTTTCTCCTCTCTCTCTCTCTCTTCTCTCTCTCTCTCTCTCTCTCTCTCTCTCTATCT
>SEYY01012104.1:10000-20000 GCA_009176605.1 Armadillidium nasatum | reverse complement strand
CTCGAACCAACAACCTTTAAGATGGTAAGTCTTGTGCGTTAACCACTAGGCCACGACGGTTCAAAAGGAAATCACATTGGAACTGCTCATGATCTGCAGTCATGACGTCAGTCCCAAAGGACATCACCTACCAGGGCAACGAGGTCAAAGGTCGAATCCGTCACTCACTTAAAGGTCACTGGTTCGAGTCCAATATAAGACATTAATTTTCTATATAGAAAATAGTCTGTGAGAGGTTATAACGGACTTTTACAACTTTATATATATAATATATATAATATATATATATATATATATATATATATATATATATATATATATATATATATATATATATATTAAAGCAGTGCTTAACGACGTTATTAGTATTTAAATGCTAATTTAGAAGAGAAGAGACCCAAGAAGACTGAATGCTGGAAGATTTATTTAATTACAGAGAGAAGCGAAAAGCGATTCAAGAAGAAATGGTTTTGAGTCCCAAAATGGAGAAGATCTAAATGGATCTGTCACAAAAGCTTTCAAATAAGAAGCGTCAATTTTGATGATAATGTCTTTCAAAACTTCCTAATTTGGCTAATTAGTGGTTATTGTTGAATAGGTAATTGTAGGATTGTTTGAGGCCTTTCAGTGAACTATATATATATATATATATATATATATATATATATATATATATATATATATATATATAATATAAATATATATATATATATATATATATATATATATATATATATATATATATATATATATATATATATATATATATATATATATAATATATATATATATATATATAATATATATATATATATATATATATATATATATATATATATATATATATATATATATATATATATATGATGAATATTAAGGCCCAATGTAAAGACAAACATGTTTTAGTAGGACGTTTCGAATCTACAAGATTCATCTTCAGCTAAAAATAAAATAAAAAATAAAATAAAAAATAAATATAAAATAAAGAACTATTATTGTACAAGCATAAAATTTACTAATATAAATGAACAAAATCAAACTTAAAATCCTTTTTCACACACTTGTAGTCATGTGGTCATCTAAACGGCAAAGGAGACAAAGAAAATAAATCAAATAAACGTCAGGATAAAATAGGAAGGTTCCTTTTTATAAAGGTTTGAAAACAACATAGCAAAGAAACAAAAATAAAAATAAAATAAAGTATAAAATATTCAAGGGAATAATAATGAACTAAAACAAGTGAAACAAAAAGAGACGGAATAATTATAAAAATATTGTAAAAAAAATAATACTAATCATATTATTCAAAAATGATATTTGAATCCTCTCTCTTCCACCCTTAATGATGAACCTTGCAAGATTTTTGCTCATTATTTTCCCATGTGTGTTATACATCTCATACCTCTTAATTCTTCTATTTTGGGTTCATATTTCAAGTTCAAGGATTCACTTAAAGGTCACTGGTTCGAGTCCAATAGCAGACATTAATTTTCTATATAGAAAATAGTCTGTGAGAGTTATGGTAAATGGTTTAATGATGCTGGCTTCAATTCCAGCTATACATAGGCCAGATTGGCCTTCAACTTTATGTTAGGGGCCTGCAAACATATGGGAGTTTCTTTCAGAACTGGTAGATCCCTGACTAGCCCCGAACATTCTTCTATACGGAACCATCCCTGATGGTCATCTTTCCTCTGTTCAGGATTTTGAGTTTCTATGACTGCTTTTTCGGAGCTTGACAGAAGAATTTTATTTTTATTTTATTTTTATTTTTGTTTCTTTGCTACGCCCTTCTTAAACCTTTATACCAAGGAACCATCCTATTTTGTCCTCACGTTTATTTGACTTATTTTCCTTGTCTCCTTTGCCGTTTAGATGATCACATGACTACAAGTGTGTGAAAAAGGATTTTAAGTTTAATTTTGTTCATTTATATTAGTAAATTTTATGCTTGTGTAATAATAGTTCTTCATTTTATATTTATATTTATTTTATTTTATTTTTTTTTTATTTATTTTTTTAGCTGAAGATGAAACTTGTACGTTCGAAACGTCTTACTAAAACATGTTTGTCTTTACGTTGGCCTTAATATTCATCATATATATATATATATATATATATATATATATATATATATATATATATATATATATATATATATATATATATATATAGTAATAATCAAAGTCTGCTAACACACTCGCAGATCAAATATTCATATGCTTTTGTGCTATATGGGCCCTGGTTCGATTCCCTTATAGCAAACTTTAAACTTCGATGTTAATATATATATATATATATATATATATATATATATATATATATATATATATATATATATATTATATATATATATATATATATATATATATATATATATATATATATATATATATATATAAGGTTTTAAAATTTTTTTTCGAAAAAAATTACTGACTATAATGGAATTAATATTATAATAATTAAATAATTAATATAATAATAAAAATAATTATAAATTGCTTAAATGGGATTTAGATTGAATCTAAATATTAAGTAACATTTCCGATACTTTACCACTGAGCCATTCTCGAAAGCAAAAAAAACTTTGCAAGAATTATTCGATGGTGAACTGCTGTAAATTAGTAACTGAAAATATGCAAATAAATCGGAAAACTTATTCTTCGTTCGAGATTTTCTGTCTCTCTGATTAATAAAATTGATATAATTTAATTCGAGATTTTCTGTTCTCTAACATAAAATCGATATAATTTAATTCGAGATTTGCTGTCTCTCTAATTAATAAAATTGATATAATTTAATTAGAAATTTCCAGTTCTCTAACGGATAAAATCGATATTATTTCATTCGAGATTTACTGTTTTTTAACTGATAAAATCGATATAATTTCGTTCGAAATTTTCGGTCTCTCTAATTCATAAAAGTGATATGATTTTATTCGAGATTTGCTGTTGTCTAACTGATAAAATCAATATTATTTCATTCGAGATTTACTGTTCCTCTATCTGATAATAAATATATATTTGATCGTAGTGAGAGTGAGAGGGAGAGTTTAGTACATTTTTAAATTGAAATCTTTTTAAGAGAGATAAAGACTGAAATTAAAATAGGGTGAAAGAAAATAAGCCGTAAAGCAATATGGTCTTCCAAAATTAAATGTAAACAAGGAAAGGTTCGATACTTGTAAAAAAATATGCTCTTAAACAATTCAAGGTTTATCTTTTTTTCTTTTATTTTATTATTTACACACTTTTCATTTTCTGGAATATCTCTTTGTATCATTTCTCACATTTGCATTAAATATTTGCGTCTCTCTCTCTCTCTCTCTCTCTCTCTCTCTCTCTCTCTCTCTCTCTCTCTCTCTCTCTCTCTCTCTCTCTCTCTCTCTCAATACAAAGAGTGGTTAGAGAATGCAAGAAAAGAAAAAACTCATTTGTTTTCTTTACTCTTGTAATACAAATGATGTGCCGCTTTTTAGGGTAAGTGATAATCGCGCGCGCAAAAAAAAGATAGCATTATAATCTTGCTAAAAAAATAGTTTTATATGAAAATGTCTCAAAAAGATGCAGTGTTATGTGAATAATTTCGCAAAAGACAGTGTTAGATGAAATAAATGCATAAAAAATAATGTTAACTTAGGTAATCACGCATAAGATAACGTTAAAGGAAATAATCTTTTTAAAGAAGATACTGATACATGAAATAATCATGCAAAAGAATATACTGCTACATAAGAGTCACGCAAAAGAAGATACTGGTACATAAAAGAATCCCTCAAAAAGAAAAGACTGCTACATAAAAGAATCACTCAAAAAAAGGTACTGCTACATAAAAGAATCACTCAAAAAAAGGTACTGCTACATAAAAGAATCACACAAAAGAAGTTACTGCTACATAAAAATCACGTAAAAGAAGATACTGCTACATTAAAAAATCACGCAAAAGAAGTTACTGCTACATGAAAATATCACGCAAAAGAAGTTACTGCTACATAAAAGTCACGCAAAAGATACTGCTACATGAAAGAATCACACACAAGAAGATATTGCTACATAAAAGAATCACGCAAAAAAAGATACTGGTGCATAAAAGAATCACTCTAAAGAAGATACTGCTACATGAAATATATGTCAAAAGAAGATACAGCTACATAAAAGAATCGACGCAAAAGAAGTTACTGCTACATAAAAGAATCACGCAAAACAAGTTACTGCTACATGAAAAAAGATACTTCTAACAAAAGTCACGCAAAAGAAGCTAATGCTACATAAAAGAATCACGCAAAATAAAATAATGCTACATAAAAGAATCACGCAAAAGAAGATACTGCTACATAAAAAATCACGCAAAAGAAATTACTACATGAAAGAATTCACGCAAAAGAAGAAATTTCTTACACGAATTAGTGCTAGGTGAAATTATTGCTCAAAGAATATAGTACTAAACTACATAATCAAAGGTGATTAAATAATAGCGCAAAATATAATAGTTCCACATGAAAATATTTTGCAAAACGTTTTTATGAAATAATCAGGAAAAGATAAATTTGATGAGATAATTGCGCAAAAGAAGATGGGGTTAAAAGAAATAATTGCGCCAAAAAAAAGTATCAGACTAAATTATCGCACAAAAAATATATTTGCGACACGAAGTCGCGTAAAAGAAGATAGTTCTATATGAAATAATCGCCCAAAAGTGTTATATAATATAATAATAAAAAAAGAAAGTAGTGTTAGATGATAATCACGCGAACACAAAAGAGCGTTAAATAAAATAATTGCGCAAGGGGTAGTGTCAGATAATAAGGGAAAGCTTTAGATGAAATCGCCCAAAAGAAAGTGAAGAGTTAGATGAAAAACATGCAAGAGAAGATAAGTGTTAGATGAAGTCGCGCAAAATGGTGCTAGTTGAAATAAGGTACAATTTAGAATAAAATAATTGCTCGCAAAAAATAAAAAATTTAAAAAAATTAAAAAAATATATATATATATATATATATATATATATATATATATATATATATATATATATATATATATATATATATATATATATATTATATATATATATATATATATATATATATATATATATATATATATATATATATATTTTAGAAATGAAATCGTGTAAAAATTTTTACTAAATGTACAATTTAAGTTTGTCACTGCCGTGGCTTAATGGTAGAATAATTGACACACGTGCTTTTGATCGCTGGTTCGATACCTCACGTGGAACCTGGGTAGGAACTTCCTAAAAAGTTCCCCTCCTCAAATGGGGCAGAGTCCATGAAGTGTGAGTTATATATATATTATATATATTATATATATATATATATATATATATATATATATATATATATATATATAAATATATATATATATATATATATATATATATATATATATATATATATATTAAATTAAACTTTCGAAAATTATTTACTTTAGCAACGTTTATTATTTATTATTATTAGTAGTAGTAGTAGTAGTAATAGTAGTAGTAGCGGTATTTAAAGTAAATTATTTTTATTCGTAATTTTTAATATATTTTCCTTTATAACAAATAAAATTCCTGCTTCATCAAAAAAAAATTGAATGTATTGTTTAATCTGTGTTCGGCGAACACATAAATGTTCACACGTCGAACTCTCTTGATTGTTCTTTCGATTGCCTCTTGATTTATTGAAAAAAAATTTCAAGTTCCTTTTTATTAGACTTCTTTTTTTTTGTTTTTTTTTTTTTGTTTTTTGTTTGTTTGTTTGTTTTCTAAAGACCATTTTGAAAAAAACAAAAAAAACAGGAAAAACCCTACACGGATGTAAACATCAATTTTAGTGTGTGAATATTGTTTTACACAGGAAGACATTTTGAATATATGTATAAACTGTTTGTATATGAATATATGTATATGCATGATGTAATATTTGTGTAAGGTTAGGTTAGGTTGTTGTTAGGTAAGGTTGTTATGTTAGGTTATTTTAGGTTAGGTCAGGTTGTTAGGTTAGGTTGTTAGGTCAGGTTAGTTTTAGATAAAATTTATTAAAAATAGTATTTTTTCGTTTTTAATGCTCTCCATTATAATATATATATATATATATATATATATATATATATATATATATATATATAATAATATATATATAATATATATATATATATATATATATATATATATATATATATATTATATATATATATATATATAAATTATATATATATATATATATATATATATATATATATAATATATATATATATATATACTATATATATATATATATATATATATATATATATAAAAATACGCTACCTTTCAATAGTGTTTTTGGAAAATAAATGTAACCGAAACACACTAATAGAAAACAAACACACTCTTCACACACACATAAACACTAACCTCTGTTCTTTTACATTTTAAAAACATAGCAAACAATATTTCACTTACACTGAAAAAAAAAATTCTGCCTATTAGCATCAAATACTACTATTACTAATAATAATAATAATGATAATAACGTTGCTATTATCTACTACTAATAATAATAATAACGTAGTTATTTTACTACTAATAATAATAACGTAGCTATTATTATTAATACTACTAATAATAATAAAAACATAGGTATTAATACTGTTACCACTACTACTATTAATAATAATACTAATAAAAATAATAATAATAACGTAGCTATTATTACTATTACTACTAATAATAATAATACTAATATAATAATTATAACGTAGCTATTATTACTAATACTAATAATAATAACGTAGGTATTAAAACTACTGCTACTACTAATAATAAAAATACTAATAAAAATAATAATAATAATAACGTAGCTATTATTACATATTCATGAATATAAAAAAGATTTTTATAAAAAGGTAACGTCAATCAAAATATTTTTTTTATTGATTTCAACCTTTTAAAGTTTACCGCCTTTATCACGAACTATATACTATATATATATATATATATATATATATATATATATATATATATATATATATATATATATATATATATATATATATATATATATATATATATATATATATATATATATATATAGTCTCTCGTTAATATATGGGGCTATAAACGCTTTGTTCTACATTTGGAATGAGTACCTGGGTATCCAGCTCCCTTCCACACCGTCTTAGTCTCTCGTTAAGGTCTTTCAGTTAGACAAATGGGGCATGCATAGACTTGGTCTTTACCACGATACTAAAATATAGATGTATCATAAACACCTTGTTCTACCTTTGGAATGAGTACCTGGGTAGCCAGCTCCCTTCCACGCCGTCTTCGTCTCTTCCAGTAGAGTTCGTATAAATTTTGGTTTTGATACTGGTTATCAATTTCAATTACTGCATCTTATCTATTAATATTAATTATTTTCTCTCTCTCTCTCTCTCTCTCTCTCTCTCTCTCTCTCTCTCTCTCTCTCTCTCTCTCTCTCTCCTTGTAGATCTTTTCATAAAGTAGATTATAATAGTATCGAAATTGCAATGGAGTGAATGGGGTCTGCACAAGTCTCCTTTTACGGGGGTGGGGGAGAGTGATGGGGTGGACGGGGTTAGTGTTGCTTATCCGTACACTATTTCTTGCCCAGTTATCTCATGCATGAGAACCTCTTTCCTTATTGTTCCTACGTTCCAAAAATTGTCCTAACGAATCGTTGGGACATTTTTTGAAAATAAATCGGTGAAGCGACTTTCTTATGTCTTAACATGCCTTTTCTCTACTGAAAATATTACTGTGACATTTTTGCCACTTGTCCCAACGATTCGTTAGGACAATTTCTTGCAGTTCCAAAAACTTCTGAAATTCATTTTTTAAATTCCCATTTTCTTCTCTTTCAAAGGATCATGTCGGCTTTTGATTTGTTTTTTTTCTTTGGTAAGGGTGTCATGTAGGTATTTGACTTTTTCTGTAGAATTCTTATGTATAAATATAAAATATATTATATATATTATATATATCTATATATATATATATATATATATATATATATATATATATATATATATATATATATATATATATATATATATATATATATATATATATATATATATATATATATATATATATATATATATATATATATATATATATATATATATATATAAGGCCTTTCCTGCCATTTATTTTATTAAGACATGAAGCTTTAAAGTAAAAAAATTAAAAAAAAATTTTTTTTTTTTTTTTTTTTTTTTTTTTTTTTATTATTTTTCTATTTCTCTGTTTATCTCTCTCTATCTATCTCTTTATCTATCTATCTATCTCTATCTATCTATCAATATATCTATCTGTCTATATCTATCTATCTCTCCTCTCTCTCTCTCTCTCTCTCTCTCTCTCTCTCTCTCTCTCTCTCTCTCTCTCTCTCTCTCTACTATCTATCTCTTATCTATCTATCTATCTATCTATCTATCTCCATGTCTATCTCTCTATCTCTCCTCTCTCTCTCTCTCTCTCTCTCTCTCTCTCTCTCTCTCTCTCTCTCTTCCTCTCTCTCTTCCTCTCTCTCTCCTTTAATTTGGAGATATTTTTGCACTTATCCAACTTGAATTTGCTTTGCTTATGTTGGAAAAAGAAAAAACAAACAAAAAGATTAAAAAATATAATGTTAAAAATAACGGAGTGAAAAGGAGAGGTTTTAAAAGCTTTGTAATAAACTTTACATATTTAATACTGTAAAATTTTGGAAGCGAGAGGAGGTCGGGTGGGTGCGGTGAGGGTGGGGAGAAGTCCTATCTATTATTTACTCACATCATAATCCTCCTCTCTCCCTCTCCTTCTCTCTCTCTCTCTCTCTCTCTCTCTCTCTCTCTATATATATATTATATATATATATATATATATATATATATATATATATATATATATATATATATATATATATATATATATATATATATATATATATATATATATATATATATATATATATATATATATATATTGGTGGGAGGGGGGAAGAAAGAGGGAATTATTTAATTTTTCCTGAATAGAAGATAAAATATAAACATTACTAGAATGAATCTGAAAATTTGTAATTAGTTTTGTAATTAATTATAATTTTAATTTTAAGTAATTAATTAAAATATTATTTAAATTTACAAGTTAATCTAATCTATTTTTTGATTGGTACAAAGACATTTTTCTCGCTAGGGAAAATGCGCGTTATCCCCAGCGTGAAGTAGCCGGGAAAACGTCCTAAATCACTTAATCAGCATAATCATAATCCTATTCTTCGGTGACATGGTGTAAAGTAGGGGTTCTTGATCTTGGGGGCGCGCCTCCATGGGGAGGCGTGCTAAACTGTGAGAAAATATATATATATATATATATATATATATATATATATATATATATATATATATATATATATATATATATATATATATATATACTCATGTAAGTATAGACATGTAACGCGGGCCTGACCTCATACAATACTATAAAAAGGAAGCATGGACTTCAAAAGACTGAGAACCCCTGGTGTAAGCGAATAAATATCACCTCTCATTTCTTTCTCATTTTTCCTGAGGGAAAATGTGCATTATCCCCGGCGTGAAGTAGTCGGGGAAAAAAAGTCTTAAATCGCTTAATCATTATAATCATAATCCTATTCTTGGGTGACATAGTGTAAAAGGGCAAAATTGTACTGTTCCAAAAATCTTCCCAAAGAGAAGCTGCACTACAAAACGTTCTCTCTCTCTCTCTCTCTCTCTCTCTCTCTCTCTCTCTCTCTCTCTCTCTCTCTCTCTCTCTCTCTCTCTCTCTCTCTCTCTCTCTCTCTCTCTCTCTCTCTCTCTCTCTCTCTCTCTCTCTCTCTCTCTCTCTCTCTCTCTCTCTCTCTCTCCACACACACACCTTTGCTATTAGGTGTATAATTTTGAGAACGAAGTAATTGCTTTGATGGGCGTATTAGTATTTCATCTCGACGAAAGCCGATGCTAGAAAAATAATTCAAGGAAAGTTAAAC
>SEYY01012103.1:0-7500 GCA_009176605.1 Armadillidium nasatum | reverse complement strand
GA
The DNA here is from genome assembly GCA_009176605.1 of Armadillidium nasatum. Taxonomy (NCBI): domain Eukaryota; kingdom Metazoa; phylum Arthropoda; class Malacostraca; order Isopoda; family Armadillidiidae; genus Armadillidium; species Armadillidium nasatum. Next base: position 7,498 of record SEYY01012103.1, on the reverse strand, counting down.
TGTTGGTGCCTTGTCACTTTTCTATAGGTACTACAGTGGCAAATGCTCGAGGGAACTATCCACCCGTGTACCTCCACCTTTACGGCGTCCTCGCAGCACAAGGGGTGCAATGTCCGCGCATCAATTTTGCGTGGACATAGGCAACTCCAGACTTGTCCGCTGTGGTGCCTCTTTCTTTCCTGCCACCTCTGTCTTGTGGAACTCTCTTCCATCTTCTGTATTCCCCTCTGCATTCAATCTCAATTTCTTTAAAGCCCGCGTCTGCGCCCACCTGAGAAATTTGCGTTAGGTGGGTACTGTAGGGGTGGTTTTTATTTTCTGGATTTTGTACTCTATTTACTTTCATTTTTATTCTTTTAACACCCCCTCCTTGAATAGGGCTTTGCCCGTGAGTGGTGGTGATGTGTAAAAAAAAAAAAAAAAAAAAAAAAAAAATTACTATTAATAAAGTTGTTTTAAAGAAAGATTTTTTAATTGTGATAAACTTGGGAAAAAGAAAATTTAAGTAACTATCTAAGTGAGTACCTAATTAGCACTAAACAAAAGCATATATATATATATATATATATATATATATATATATATATATATATATATATATATATATATATATATATATATATATATATATATATATATGTAAATTTCTATTTTTGGAAAATGTGGTGGTCTTTAAAATGAAAAGCAACAGGTGCGATAAATAAACATACTGGCGATAAATAAAATTCTTAAATAAAATCAGTTTTATTGAATTCCAAAACACTTATATTAATCGACGTTTCGGGAATCTTCTCTTTCCTCATTCATCAGGATCTTAAAGTTATTTAGATTGCATAAATCTTCGGTAGTAAAAATTTTTGTAAGATATAAATAATAAATTAACAGAGCACTTTTTTTTAACCAGAACAAGATGAACACATATTAGAATAGGAGCAACTGAAAAGGACCAGCTCTCTTTGTTAAGTGACAGCTTGAAATTGAAATTGTGAATAGATTCTAGTATTTTTGAGTCGAGTAGTTGGCTGGTTTGTGTGATGATAAAGAAATGATTAGGGTCTATAGGTGGTCTTTACTATGGCTATGATTTCTAATGATGGAAGGGTTAGGAGAAGCGAAAAGATTACCCGTTCGTGCCGAACGACCCCTATGATCTTCTGTTCTAAGGGGGAGTTGGCGCTGAGTTACCAGCATAGGAGTCGTTACAGACACCACAAATATATTTATAAACAGAAGAGCGTAGTTGCATTGGGAAAAGTTCTTTATGGTTGAGAAAAGAACCTATAGATCTATTGGGTGTAAAGATGAAATTAAATTTTATAAGAGGGTAGTGCATTTGTAGGAGTTTTTGAAGAGTGTTTCTAAATTTAAGGTATGAGTGATCATAGGTAGTTTAATGAAGGGGAGTTTAGGAACGGTTAATGATTGAACGTAAGGGTAAAATATAGATGTGAGGAATCTTTTTATTAGTGTGTAAATTAGAGAGGAAGGGTACAGATATTGCATTTTTAACGAAAAGGAACATAACTGAGGAAATTTTGAGAGAGATTGGTAAAGGTAGGTTTACGATAGGTCCTTAAGTCATAATTAGCTGAGATTTTATTGATGAGAATATTCAGGAAAGGCATGCTATTTTCAGATTCTTCCTCTTTGGTGAATTTGATGTTGGCAAGTTGTTGACATTATCCCTTTCCCAATGACAGATGTTTCTGATATTTCTCCTTTTCTTCTCGGTACTGGAGAAGATCATTTGTTCCCATATGGTCTTCTATCTGCTCCTCCTTCCATTGTTTTTTCGGGTTCCGACTTTATAAAGCGCTTTGCTTTACGTATGAAAGAACTTGATTATCGCATTCCACCCCCGTTAACATTTCAGCTCTCTTACACCGTATTTCTCTCGTGACTTTTTTACGTGTTCCCATGTGTAATTACGAGTTGATAAAATTAGGAAGTCTCTGGAGGTGCTTTCTCCTTCCTCTAAATGTTTCACTATTTTACTCCCCTCTGCTAAGCACGTAAGACTTTCTTCTTTTAGAAAAATTTCTACTGCCAATCCCATTATTAAATTGTGCTAAAAAAATACAAAATTCTAGGCTGTCATTTTCATTCCCAGAAAAAGAATTACATTTTAAAGAAGGCAATTTAGCTTCATTTAAACTAAAATTAAAATTTTATACATTATTTTCTACATTAGGAGCAGAAAATTCATTAAAATCATCAAGTTTTAAATTGAAGTCAAAAATATAATTAACTTGATTTTTTATATCTTTAGCAACATAATTTTCATCTATTTGCTCAAACTTATTTTCATCAAATAATTGCAGAATTTCATTATCAATAAATTTTAATTTCATTTGGCAGCTCTATTAGACTTTCATATTGAGCAGCATAAATACTACTTGTTAACCTACTTTCAATATGCAGTTCTTGTAATTTACTCTCTAGGAGCGTAGCTTTTCTTTTCGAATAATCTCTATTTTTAGTTTTATTTGAAATAATATTTTCTTTCTGGCTATATTAATTTCATCGTCGTCAGACATTTTCCTAATTTAAACTTACATTTAAAATTATTAAAACCCTAGAAGTTTTTTTGGGAAATAAATAATGCGGCCACGAATTCAAACTTCTAGTAAAAATGTGCAGTATCTAACCAAATTGAGCTTTTTTAGCGGGAATGACAATTTAACCTTTTTTTTTAGCTAATTATGTACACTTTACATACATACACTTTAATTCATTTGTACACATACACACACGCATTTACTCACGCGCACAATTGTTTTAAGCATAAAAAATTTAATATACGAATTTTACAAAAATTTCTTTCGGACAACGAAAATAGCCTAAATTTTAATGACCTTATCTTTTAATTATTCCTTAGTTTTAATTATTGCTACGCTCAGCAATTTTAAATATAGAAGGCGCAAACTCAAGCCGAACTATAAAACCTCTTTATTAACAAACACTTATAATTACTTTAATAAACAAATAAATAAAAAATGTAAATAATTCAACTCAAAACCAAAACAACACGCAAATTCTTTTGAATGAAAAATGAAGTGAATAATTTTGAAGCTTTACGTTCGCTTTTATGGTGAATTCAGAAACGGCAAAATTCAAACTATTATTTAGTAACAGTTTACTCACTTCGAACTTTAGAGCTAATTACGAAAATTAAATTAGAAAACTTGAAAGAATTAAAATTACGTTAATTAATTTTAATATATGGAAATAAACAATATCCAATTTATAAAACTGAAAAACAAAATTGGATATTTCTAAAAAAAATTTCACAATTTATAAATTATAAAAACAAAATTGTGAGGGAATTTTTAAAAAACGAACTCAAACAATTCCTTCAAAATTTACTTCGAGCAAAATAGTCTCTGACTGTTAACTGGTGACACTTTTTAATATCTGAATTATGAAAAATTTACTTATTTTTAAAAATGCAACAAAAGCAGAAATGAGCAACTTACCTTGTGGCTGGCTGAATTTAAATTCACTTTCTAAAGTAACTCTTCGTACTTCCGAAGTGGGAACTGAAGGGCCCTAATTGTTCCAACACGGTTGCACAATGAAGACTCTACTAACTTAGAAATTGAGACTATTAGTAAAAGCCGTTTCAATTTTATAAATTGATACTAAGTCAGTTGCTTGGCTTTGAGTGAAAAAAAGAGAGTTAATTAAATATTTACAAGTAGCACAATTAAAAGTTTATATAGTTCGGCTTTGCACTGACTTTTAGCATTAAAATAAAAGGATCGTTACTTGAAGTCTCACCGACTATTATTGCCAAACTTAAAATGAAAACTGTAAGAACTGACTTTTCACAACTCAACTGTACAAAACTGTCCTAGAAACTAAATAGGAACTTAAAATGAACTGTACTCGGGAAATTTCCCTTACTGCGCAATTTACCTTTACATTTAGTTGGTTGTTAAATTTATTATTTACAACATACTCTTTTTAAATATTTCGAACATGCACCAACCATTTTAACTCTGCTTTCAGAAACACACACATACTTGCACATGTCTCTGATTTAATTTTAACAATATATATATATATGTTGATGGGACCCGAAAATGCCCCAGCTTGTTGTTCCTTCAGAGAGTTGTAGCTGTTGACTCAAGCAAATAAAACACCGGAAATTTCTTTCTTACAATTTATTTATTCCGTAAACTACACAGTTTTTCCAAGTGACATTTGCTAGGTTTAACTGTAAAGACAAAATAAACAACTTAATTAAATATATAAAAAACAAACACAAAAAATATATAAAACACGTTAGTATTACGAATGAAACGCACCAAAGCTGTTGCCTCTATCACTGAAAGGAACACGACTACTTTAACAAGGGAGAGGAAAGTCGAACTTGGGCTATAGAGTCGCTGGCTTGGGGACTCGTTGACTGAGTCACCCCCCCGAGTCTTCTTTACTGCCTCAAGGGCAGTCAACATGGCTCTCCCAAAATTGAAATAATTTTGAATTAAAAGGCTCCTTGGTGGGGGTATCCGGTCTCTCGCGGCACTGACAGGACCACAGAACGTACAGGTCTTTCCAACACCGAAGGTTGTTTCTTCCTCTTCTAACACATTCGTCTTGGCCTACGAAGGCCTTCTCTACTATTGCTAATCTCCAGTCGTTTCTGGGACTCTCATTTTCCATAGAAATTTCTTTATCTTCAAGTTTTTCAAAATGGACCTTTTCCCTTTCTATTAAAGTACCTTTCTTTTCTTTTTCAAGCCTTTCAACCTGAATCTTCATCTCCTGCTTCTCTTTGTCTATTTCAGAAAACTCCCTCTTGCTCCTTTCTTGAAACATTTCCAATTTAGCTTGCATATTCTTGTCCATTTTCATTTGAAGAAGCACCTCTGCCTTTTCTTTTTCAAGCTTTGATGTTAAGACAGTTTTTTCAGTACTATGTCTTGCGTCAGCATCTTTCCATTTTATCAAATCTTCATTTTCTTTCTTTACCTTAAGTATTACCTGATCCTTTTCAGTCAACAATTCTCTCAACCTTTGTATTTCAGCTGTTGCTTCGTCAATTTCTTCACTCAAGTTTCCTTTTTCACTTAAAGTTTGTTCAAGTTCTACTCTTTTGTTTTCCAAATCCTGTGTTACCTTTGCAAACTTTAACATTTCAGCTTTCATTCTGCTCATCTCATCAGTAAAGTTCTTAACCTCAAGATCTCTTTCCTTTATAAGACTTGCCATTTTCTGTTCAGTTTCTTCCTTACTACATATTATTTGTTTCAGTTTGGATTCAAGAACAAGTTTTTCAAAATCTGTTCGAATTTTAAACGTTTCCAACTCTGCCTTCACATTGTCTCTTTCTGTTTTTATTTCATTTAGAGCATTTCCAATTTCTAGTTTTTCATTTTCCACTTTCTTAACCATTATTTGCATCTTTAACCTTTCCTTTTAATTTTCGCGCAAGACTTCCTCCTTTTCTTGAATAGTATCTAAAAGGTTTTGTTTTTCTAACAATCTCTGTTGCTTTAGCTCTTCATTCTGTTTCTCATTGAGAAGGCGGTCACTTTCTTCGCCTTTTAAAATATCCTTTACCTTAGATTCCAACATCTGTTTTGATTCCTCAAGTTCCTTAATGATAACTATTTTCTCTTGAAGGAGATTCTCTTTCTCACTCAAATGCAATTTGGTATTTTCTAAATCTTTGGTCAAAACTTTCTTCTGGGTTTCGAGCTCTAAACTTTCTTTCTCTTTAGTATTAAGCTTGTTTTCAAATTCGAGCTTCAAAGTAGTTTCATTTTCCAACAATGTATTAAGCTTGGCTACCTCTTCCTTCATTTTCTCTTTGGATTCCTCTGTATAACATCTAATCTTTGTTCTTTCATCCTTTCTGCTGTTTTCGTGCTTGTGTACCTCTTTAGTTTCGGACTGAAATGCTACAATGGCGTGATTGATAGTTGCCTTGTGCTCCAATAGCTTGTGGAGGGTTGCTTGCAGCCTCTGGTATCATGCCAATGATACCCCATCCTAGGCGAGATTTGAAACCGAAGGGCATGCCCTTTGCTCCCGTAACCACTTTCAAAGGTTCCAATGCTTCTTGGCAATCCAGCCCGATTAGTATTTCCACGTCTAGCATTGGGATTTCAGGTTCTATTTCGTCGCATAATTCATGCAAATGTTCGTACTTCCTTGCAATTTCTTTACTTGGGATGCTTGCTCTATCTGCCGCTATATCTTTCCTTACATATGAAGATCGCAGATGCAGCTTCTCTTTCGACCTTAGCCCTTGTAGGATTAGATTTTTACACTTGATTGAGTTTGCAAATTCTGTGCCAGATATAGTATTAATACTCAGGTTTACTGGAGAACCTGCCAAATTTAATCTTTCAAATAGTGAGTCTTTAATAAATGATGTATTACTTTGGTGGTCCAAAATTGCATACGTTAATACTCTCTTTACAGGGAAATCATTACTGCAAACCCAAATAGGTAATATCAATGACTGTGTTCTATAGGAAGCATTGTCCTTGCTTGCATCAATCTTGTTTACAATAGCTTGTTGATTCACTTGTTCTCTTTCGTTATGAGAGATTCCTTCTCTGGTTTCTATTTCATTTTCGGCAATCCTTTGCTCAAATGACATCCTATTCTCATGCAGCGTCGTGTGATGTAACTTATTGCAGGTTCTACAACGCTTCGGATCTTTACAGAATTTCGCAAGGTGTCCTTGTCTAAGGCAGTTTAAGCATAGTCTTTTTTCCCTTACAAAATTTCTCCTCTCTTGAATAGGTAAGTTTACAAATTTATTACAAACGTCAATACCATGAGTTTGCTTGCAATAGGTGCACGTAAAGGTTCTTGCATTTCTTTCTGCCTGGTCATTTATTACTACTGCTTCGGTAGCAAAGCTGCGTACATTTCTAGTGCTTGGAGTTTCCTTATAGCTTGGCTTTCCGTATCCTCTATCCTGCCTTTCTACTTGCAACATTGGTGTCGCAAAACATGCCTGACGAGATTGTTGCGTAATGAATTTCACGAAATCTTCGAAGCTTGGGTAATGTCCTATATTCTTAGGCATGCTTTCTACAAATTTAAAGGCATAGTCATTCCATTTGTGCACTATGTGAGCTGGTAGCTTCTTTAACAAAGAGAGAATTTTATCAGAGTCATCCAGACTGTTCAGACCTTGAGTGGATGCTTTCACAACCTCACACTTCTTTAAAAAGTCTGCGAAGTTTCGTAAACCAATTGCGTCACCTCCCTTAATAAAGGGCCATGCCTCCAACCTTTGCTTGAGAGTTTTCGCTACGACATGCAGATTGCCATATCTCTCCTCTAATACCTCCCTCGCATTCTTATAAGCTTCTATCGAGTCTGTAGAGATGTAAGCGTTTACCAGCTCTTGAACTTCCCCGCTGGTATATTTGTACAAGTAGTATAAAAGTTTGCGTGGATCCTTTACTGTAGTCTCGATTAAGGTATGAAAGCTGATTTTCCAGGCTGCGTATGCCAAGGGATTGCCATC
>SEYY01012102.1:17500-19877 GCA_009176605.1 Armadillidium nasatum | reverse complement strand
TAAACCATCTTTCACACCGTCATAACCAATTTTTAAGTGCTTCCCCTTTATCCCGAAACCAATACCATCTTAGCTTCTTACATCGAGCATTGGTATCTCCTCCTCTTACCACTAATGCATCAAGAATTCGCCTCCTCCACAAACTATTTGACACTCACAATTTCCCTCCCAACATAGTCCACAGTACATTTTCAATTTTCTTAATGATAGATATCGGCCATCACACAATGTTTTAACTGCTCCCAAAAATACTCTCTATTTCAGTTTTCCTTATCTCGACTTTTCCACCACCTTGATGCTCCGGAATCTCCGCAACCCTATCACCACATTTTCCTAAATCAACTTCCATTTCTCTTACAATACTCCTTTCAAGATCTCTTCCTTTTTTCACTATAAACCTACTTTTCCTCCTCTCCTCAAAGCCTCTGTAGTGTATAAATTTTCCTGTCCCCTATGTAATAGAGGCTATATTGGCTCCACTACAAGGCTCCTTCGCACACGTATTTCTGAACACCAAGGCATTTCCTTTCGCACATCTCTGCCCTTGTCCTCTCCTTCTTTCTCCAACATCCGCAATCATTCTCTCTCCTGTAACTTTTTTCCTCTTCCTAAACATTTCACAATTCTAAACTCTCACTCTGATATTTCTTCTCTTCGCATACTAGAATCCTTATATATTCAGAAACACAAACCAGAACTCAATACCAGTACAACAACTATTCCCCTTTACATTGTACCTACTTAGTTTCCCTCTCTGTCTGCTCTTATATTTACTTAGAAGTCAACCTTCTTAACATCCTCATTTTACTTTCCTTAATTTGGTCTCCCCATGACCTTCTTCATCACAGACAGAGTTGTATATGTATGTGTATATTTATGCATATGCATGTGTATGTATGTATGTTATGTATGTGTGTAAATGTGTCTGTTTTTGTATGCATGTATGTATGTTAATGTATGTGAATATATTGGGTATGTATGTATGTATGCCTGTATTTGTATGTGTGTATGTGTATGTTGAATATATATGTGCATGTGTGCATGTTAGGTATTTGTGTATGTATGTATGGATATGTGAAGGTGTATGTTTGTATGTCTATGTGTGTTGCGTATGTGCATGTTATATAGTTTGAATGTGTTCGTGTATCTGTTTCCCTTTAACTCAGTTACCTTCAGTGATAGTTTACTGAGTTTGATTCATTTTGTTCTTTCTTCTCGGAGTGTTCAAGTCAAAATAGTTAACCTTTACTAACTCGTGTTATGTTAAATTATAGTTATATACATAATTTTAATATATTTTTATTATTATTATTATTATTATTATTATATATTATATATATATATATATATATATATATATATATATAATATATATATATATATATATATATAATATTTTAATTTTTTATGTGTATTGTTTTTTTTGTTATTCTTCGTTATTGTGTTCTCTGTTTACTTATTTCTTCACCTGAACCTTATTTATTGACACTTGGTCTAGTTGTTTAACTTTAAATAATTTAACTTAACTTTACATTTTAATTTAATTTTTTATATTTTTTTTATATATATAATTTTTTTTGTTTTTTTGTTTATTTTGTTTTTAATAATATTTAATGATTTACATATTATATATTATTTTTTTTTCTTTCTCTATTTTACAGCCTCCTGATGATGGCATATTTATGCTGAAACGTAGAGTTTATATTAATTAATTATTAAATGTATTGTCATGATTTTTTTTTTTTTTTTAAAAAAAAAAAAAAAAAAAAAAAAAAAAAAAAAAAAAAAAAAAAAAAAAAAAAATTTTTTTATAATAAAAAGCTTAAAAGCTTCAAATATATATATATAATATAATATATATATATATATATATATATATATATATATATATATATATATATATATATATATTACCCAATAAAGAGGATTCGGTTTAAACCGGGTTAACCAGTTTAAAAATGGGTTTTTTTATTTGCAACGCAAAATCACTTCGCTTTCAGATTGACCTCACGCTCTTTCCTGACACCATTTTGGGGGTTCATCCCATTGAAATTGGCCTCAAGTCTGGGGAAGGGGCCCCCGGGGGCCCCGTGAACCCCCAAAATTGGTGTCAGGAAGTTGTCTGAGTTTGCAAAATTGCTGCGTTCACCTCACTTTCCTTCCTGACAATTTTCTTTGCGGTTCAGTCCGCTGAAATTGGTTCGAATCTGGGGATCTATATATATATATTATATATATAATTATATATATATATATATATATATATATATATATATATTATATATTGTCGGTGTCCATGATTGAAGTTCAGCAACAGGAGTAGTCTCATTAAAAATTCTTTGCAAAGGCACGATAACAAGTTAGGTACGGGCGAATT
>SEYY01012102.1:0-7500 GCA_009176605.1 Armadillidium nasatum | reverse complement strand
ACTTATCATCTATGTTTCACACACACATACAATACAGAAGGTGAACACATACATTCAAACATTCTTATCTTTATTTCTTTCGAAATTTTTCCTTTTTTCCATACTTTTCTTAGGCCCCCCAATACTTTCATTCCTTCTACCACTCTGTTCTTTATTCCTTTTTCTTTCCCACCCTTACCTTCCACCCAACATTACTAGATATTTGAATTCATTCACCTCCTCAAGTTTCCATTCTCACACTTCTACAAACCAATTCCTCCCTCCACATTTCCTCATCCCACCTCCAATCCTCATAACTTTATTCTTCGCTGGATTGAATTTCAATCTCGTGTTTGCACATTTCCCTTTTAAACTCTCTCACAAGTATTCTCATCTTTTCTCCAGATTCTGCCACCAACACATGCCGCATCATCTGCAAAAAGTAAAACATTCACTTCACATTCACCCTCCATATTTCTCAACGTAATACTCTTCCCTTCTCTCTCCATTTTTCTAAGTAAACCATTCATCAATAGATTAAATAACATGGAGATATTACAAAACCCTGTCTCAATCCCATTCCTATGCTAAACCAATCCGATAGTTCTCTCTTCACTCTCACTCATGATCTACAATTACCATATATATATATATATATATATATATATATATATATATATATATATATATATATATATATATATATATATATATATATATATATATATATATATATATATATATATAATATATATATATATATATTAGTGATGGATCGGATGTCATATTTTCTAATTTGCGGATGCGGATTTTGAATTTTTGAGAAGTGCGGATGCGGATTTTGAATTGAAATGCGGATGCGGATGCGGATGCGGATGTTGAATTTTTGAAAGTTCGGATGCGGATGCGGATGCGGATGTTGAATTTTCGAAAGTGCGGATGCGGATGCGGATGCGGATGTTGAATTTTCGAAAATGCGGATGCGGATGCGGATGCGGATGTTGATTTTTGTGCGGATGCTCCGCATCCTCGCATGCGGATGCGGATGCGGATGCCATCACTAATATATATATTGGCTTAGGTGGAGATTGTTTCTGAGTTTCGATATTTTTTATATCGATATTTTTTTATGTCTATATTTTATTTTAATCGATATTTTCCTGCCTATAATTAGCCCTAGGCTACTATGTCGTGCAAACGTTCTTGTGTACGTTAGGTCTCTTTTACGGCAAATTCTTGTGTAGGTTAGGCCTCTTTTTACGGCAATTTCGGTAGTTCAGGTTATGATAAGTCGAATTAGGTTCTGCTAGAAAAGTAAGTAATAATAATTGTGTCTATGTCTAGTAATAGTACCTCGTACCTCTGGACAACTCTCTTGTTTACGATAGGCTTCTCAGATATTTTCGATTTTCGATATTTTTTAACAATCGAAACTCAGAAACAATCTCCACCTTTACATATATAATATATATATATATATATATATATATATATATATATATATATATATATATATATATATATATATATATATATATATATAATATATATATATATATATATATATATATATATAATATATATATATATATATATATATTAGTGATGGATCGGATGTCATTTTTTCCTAATTTGCGGATGCGGATGCGGATGTCCAAATTTTGCAGAAAGTGCGGATGCGGATGCGGATGCGGATGTTGAATTTTAGAAAGTGCGGATGCGGATGCGGATGTTGAATTTTGGAAATGCGGTTGCGGATGTTGAATTTTCGAAAATGCGGATGATGCGGATGTTTTTGATGAATATGCGAATGCGTATGCCATCACTATATATATATATATATATATATATATATATATATATATATATATATATATATATATATATATATATATATATATATATATATATATATATATATATATATATATATATATATATATATATATATATATATATATATATATTTCATTATCACCTATCCCACTTTCGTGGGGTGGTGCCCGCCAAAATTCCCTTACAAATATACCTATTCTTACCTTTCAACCCCTTTCACCACCGCCCTCCATTTCTCTCTGTCTCCACAAATCTTCTACCCTCTTCTTAACTCAAATTACTTCCATCAAAATCTCTCTCACTCCATCCATCCATCTCCACTTCGGCCTTCCCTTCCCCCTACCCCTATCCACATCGGATCTAAGTACCTTGCCCACCATTTTGTCCTCATTCATTCTACACGTAAGTCCAAACCATTTTAGCACACTCTCCTCCTCTCTATCAATTACACTGTATGGAGTATGCTTCGCACATCTGGGGTGATTTCACACACACAGCTCTCCTTGAGAAGGTGGAGTCTAGGGCATTTCGTCTCATCAACTCTCCTGCTCTTACTAACTCTCTCCAATCTCTTTCTGCCCGTCGAATTGTTGCGTCACTCTCACTTTACTATCGCTATTACAATGGACACTGTTCTTCTGAACTCTCTCGTCGCATACCTCATCCATTGAGAATGAGCTCGTGCGACACGCCTTTCTACACAGTCTCATCCTTTCTCTGTCCAACTCTCCGACCACAGACTTAACCGCTATGCTCAATCTTACATATACTCTACTGGTAAAGTCTGGAACACACTCCCTTCATCTTTTTTCCCAACTTCCTTTGACTTGCATACTTTCAAACGCCGTGTATCTGGACACATAGGCCTCCATCGTCCATGAAATAGATCTTTCCCGGCTCCGGTGGAATTTGGTAGGCCTCTGGCCTTTGCCCACCGGAGGATATATATATATATATATATATATATATATATATATATATATATATATATATATATATATATATATATATATATATATATATATATATATATATATATATAATTATATATGAAAAGTTGACACATCTCATGGGCATTGCCCTATTCGAGGAGAGGAACTTTTCTAGGTAGTATATACCTAGGATTCCCAAGAGGGATCAAGCACGTGAGTCAATCACTCTACCGTTTAAGCCACGGTATATATATATATATATATATATATATATATATATATATATATATATATATATATATATATATATATATATATATATATATATATATATAATATATATATATATATATATATATCATCATCATCATCATTATCACATCGTCCAATCTTGTAGGCTGATGCCTGTCGGCTCCGTAGTCCATTGTCACGCCGATGTTGTCAACTTTAGATTTTCTCTCGTTCGAGGCGTAGCCTTGGTAACTCGAGCAGTTTCTTTTTTACATAGCCGACTTGCTAGGCCTGTCACCACAACCTTTAAATGCTGGAGGCACATGGGAAGGGACAAACAGCTGATAGGTCTTCCCAACCCTATGCAGCTTATTGAAGTCTAGTTATAGAAGACTTTATAATTTTGAAGTCATATTTTAATTACGTTTGAAATAATCAATATTCAAGTTGAAATTTCATATATTTACTTTTGTTTGTATTAATTCTAAATCAGTATATCTTATTTTACTTTAGTGGTTCACATGAATTTTATTTTCTTATTTAAATTAAATTTTACTATTTATTTAAAAGTTGAAAAAAGTAACTTTATTTTAAAATTTTTGCGTTTGTTATTCATAAATTTATTTTGGCTTGAATGTTGATGCTTTTCTCATAGTATTTTCTTCTCACTCTTAACCTTCTCTAAATCCAGGTTTCTTCAGTGTTTATTTTGTACTCTTCAGATCACCTTCTTCCTTCTCTTTCTTGATGTTGACTTTCTAAAACCTTTCTGTTTCTTCTCTTTTTAACACGTCCTTATACCGATGACATCATAACCATATATATATATATATATATATATATATATATATATATATATATATATATATATATATATATATATATATATATATATATATATATATATATATATATATATATATATATATATATATATATATATATATATATGGTGTGTGTGTGTGTGTGTGTGTGTGTGTGTGTGTGTGTGTGACCAAAAATTCGAAAAGGAAATGTAAAACTGTTTAAGATAAAAAAGTTCAAAACGTTATTGGTATTGAAAATTTTTTGAAGACAGTCTCATATAAAGGGTTAGTCAAATAAAGAATGGGAATATAAAGAAATTGCTGTTTTCACTTTGATATTCACCATACTCAACTTCCAACAGATGATATACTATAAAATTGGTCTTATAAGAGCTGACCATCGATCTTTCTCTTATTCTATCTTTAATATTCTTGATGTTTTCTTTTATCGTGATTTTTCTTGGAATGATAACTTCTTTTCTTTTACCAAACAAGATTCTATGAAGTTGGGCGTTATAAGACGCCTTCAGTATGTCTTCACAATTCTAATTGTTGTATGCTCTACATAGGAGTGTCTTTTATCTCTGTATCACATACCAATTGTGGTACTACTCATACAACTCTCAATCAAAAGATGACGTCTATGGCTTTTCGCCTTATCAACTCTTTAGTTTTCATTGACCCTTTCCAATCTTTCTGTGTTCATCGCACTGTTGCTCAACTATTTTTACAGTGACACTATTTCAAAGGGCATTTCTCTTCAGAGCCTTTTGGTTGCATATCTCATTCTTTAAAAAGAGTTCATAACACTCGCCTTTCTGCACAGTCTAATTCTTTCTGCCCGGTAATCTCTCTGACCTCAGATTTTATCACTATGCTCATTTTTGCACGTACTCTACTGGTAAAGTATAAAACGTTTTACATACTACAATTTTCAACATTTCCTTTGATTTATATACATTCAAATTATGTGTATCTGGTCGGCGTTTTTATTTTGGATTTGGAAACTGATTTTTACACCAAACGAGATAAAAAAGTAAGAGAGAAGATACAATCGAGCTCATTAATAAATCAATATTTTTCTAAATTCTTACACTGAAAGAAATCCTTCTTAATTTAAAAATATTGTTTTTATTTTATTTTAATTATTTTCAAATTAAAAATAATTATATTTATTATAAAATTAAAAAGAAATGTTTTTAGTTTCAAATATAAAAATATTTTTAGGTTGTTATGTTTACTTAAAAACGACTTTTATTTTTAAATAGAGTTGCCATATTTTAATGTCTTACACAGGATTATAAAAAATATCCTTTGAACTCTTTTGAAAATATTAACATTAGAAAATTATGTATCTAAATTTCCGGTATCTAAATTCGATGATATATTTATACCATATTTTATAAGCTATACTCAAAAAAAGGTTTTGTTTATTTAATAATTTGTTCCATAGGAAATGAATTTTATAAATTTTTTAAATTAAAAAATTTAAAAACTTGTTCATTTTTGAAAAATAAGTTTTTAACTAAATATTTTCCGATAAGGCTATAGAAACCTCGCCTACAAAGTCAGATTTTATAAATTTTTAAATTTAAATAATTAAAAAATTTGCATAAACGATAAAAAAATGCAAGCTAATTTGAACTAATGAAATAGATTTTGACAATCTAAAGAGTGAAAATAAAATCTACTATCGCTCAATTAAAACAGATTTTGCCTATATTGTTATGATAATCAAAATCTGTGTCATTATTATTATCATTATTTTGCCTCAGAATTATTGATGACAACTAAAAATAAATTTATTTTTCACTAAAAGTAATTCAAGTTTTAGGAAAAAATTTAAATATTTTTACTTAAAAAAAAAAAATTTTTTTTTTAGCTAAAATAATTTTTATTCCTAATTTAAAAATAGTTTTTTAAAATGAAAATATACTGTATTTCAAATAAAAATATTTAGTTTTTTCCCTATTTAAATAAAAAATATTTTTTAAATAAAATTAAATAAATATTTTATTGTAAAAATATGCTTTTTTTCTGTGTACGAAATATGCTGACGTTGGCCTCCATATTAATTAATCACCGTATTAATTAATCATTATTCGAATGAAAACAATATTAGGAATCGATTTTTGATTATTTGATTATTTTGATTATTTGGTTCATTCCTTTCCAAACCAATGATGATACCTAGAGTGTTTATAAGCTTACCATAGTTGAAATCAAGAGTAAAAAAGAAGAGTCATATACTTTTCCACTGAACCAAAGGAAAAGGTGTGTAAGGAAAGATAATTTAAGGATTGTGCAGCGATGTGTGAATTAATAGTTGTATAAAGAAAATGATACAATAATAGCAAAAAATATAATGATAATAAGCCAACTTGAGAGATGAAAATAAACTATATTCAACCGTTTTTAAAAAGGCTGCATAGATGAATCTACTTCATATGAGCTGTGTGAAATGTTCTTCATGCAGAAGAAAAATATACTTTATGAAAAGTGACAAAATCGAAAATGAAGAAACATTAGATTCTACAACTTTAAGTGAATTCACTTCTTATAAGATATGTGATATGTTCACCCATGCAAACAAGCAAAATTGTAAAAAAGATTTTTTTTTTTTTTTTGACACCTTGTAAAACATTTTTTTTTTCAAGTTGGATTACTGCAAGGAACCAATAAAAAAAAGTCCTTTAAAATCGGAATCATAGGAACATTTGATTCCTATGACTGTATTTTCAAAGAGATTATATTTGTATATAAATTATATTTGGGTAAAGAAGAGAAGAAGCAAGTTAACAATGGAAAATAACCGGCTAATTTTTTTTTATCATTTTATTTTATGCAATGGATGATAGATTCGGAGTCATTTGCCCTAGGATTTCATGCCTGACATTTCCTTCTTCTTTTATGATAACTGCTTGGATAAGGTAAGTTTGTGTTGTTGTCCTGAGACTGAATAGGTGATGTGTAATACAAAACATATGATAAATAATGGCCATTTGCAACAAATGCTGCAGAACGTGAAGAAAAAAATAAGGTAAAGTTGCATAGAGGAAGACCGAATGAAGAAATTTTCGTCCCAGTCAATTTCAAAACCTTTGAAATTATTATTATTATTATTATTATTATTATTATTATTATTATTATTATTATTATTATTATTATTATTATTATTATTATTATTATTATTATTTTATTATTTTATTATTATTTATTATTAATTATTAATTATTATTATTATTATTATTATTATTATTATTATTATTATTATTATTAGAGCTACTACTAAAAAAAAAAAAAAAATTGGATAACATTTCAACGTAGTTAAAATAACACAGTTTATTTATTATAAATTTTCAAATCGAAAATTTTCACTGAATAAAATTCGATATTTTCCACTTTGATTTTAACGAATAAAAAACATTTGAACAAACTCGGAAAGGAATTTGATTATTTCATTTCAATTTTATTTCAATTTTTCAGTTCAGTAAAATTTTGGCCAATAAGCAAAAGAAATAACGAAATGATTTGATGTTCTAAAACAACAATTTACGATTATTATTATTATTATTATTATTATTATTATTATTATTATTATTATTATTATTATTATTATTATTATTATTATTATTATTATTATTATTATTATTATTATTATTATTATTATTATTATTATTATTATTATTATTATATTATTATTATTATTATTATTA
>SEYY01012101.1:25000-30000 GCA_009176605.1 Armadillidium nasatum | reverse complement strand
ATAACATTCTATCAAATATAAACAAACCACAGTTGAATCAAAGGAAAGTGGATGATATTTTCAGTCTATTGGCCGATATCGACGAACCATCTGTAAATGCTGTTGAATTTAAGAAAAATCAGGCTGAGAGTTATTTTGCAGCAGGATCAAAATTGGATCAGACTTCGGATGAAACTCTGGACCCCGAGAATAGGTTTTCAAAAAGATTTCAAGAATCTCCATTAAAAATAAATGAAATATCTTTTAAGCATTCTTTTCCATACAAAATTCCTGAAGTTCACCTGAAGCGAAAGGAAGAGAAGTTTCTAAACAAAAATCCGGTTGTTAAAAGGAAAGAAAAAGAAGCAACTAATTATGTTAATTTTATAAATGATATTCCACATATTAACCAAAAAACAAAAGATTCATCAACATTTAAAAAGTACTTAAGCATTTTAAGTAGCGCAACCGATTTGAATTTCTATGGATCAGAATCTATCAGAGATGTTATCGAAACTGTCAGTAAGGTTAGTAAAATATACGACCACGAGAAAGGAAAGCTTAAAACATTGAATAAACCTACGAAACACAACAAGTACCCCAGTGAGCAATACAGTATCCTCAAATCTGCTGCAAAAGCATTAGGTCACCTTTTCGATCCTTCAAGTATTGAGGTCATCTTAAAGAAAACGAAGGAAACCAAAGAAGAAAACGAAATTTTGGAGAAAATCACCTCTGTTATCTTGGAAACTGAAGGAAGGGGTGGATATGGTCATGGACACGGACTTACACTGGATCCTGTGACCTGCATTGCTCTGGTTACTTTGGGTAAGTATAATTTTAGTATGCGGTCTACATACAAATATAAAAATGTATGGCACGCGAGCATATGTCTACGGAGCTCCGCCCCACGAACTCTCGGACCCGTGAGCGTTGATGATTATATTTTTAATTACTTAATTAATTATTAAATATATTTAATGTGAAAAAATATAAATATTGGCCAGGACCAGTTAATAATAGCAACTAATTTTCTTACATTGTTAATCATATTCGATTAACAATAATAATAAACGGTAAAAAACCTACAATCTCGATAGGCCTGTGTGGCTTCTAATTGTCTCTATTTTTCTAATATTCTAATGTTTACTTTTCAGCTGCTTACCTTATAAGAGCAATATTCCAAATCCTGACACTAACATCATCTTCTAGCAAACGTAGTTTAAGTGGATATGACGTCTATGATAAATTTCTTTATAATTCTGATGTACCATTCATAATGTCAAATGGGTCAGGAAATAGCATAGAAGACCTTGTTTACACAAGGTAAGATATCTCCATTTTTCTTATAAATCTTTTAACTAATTTAACTTTGAATTTCTTTGAAAATTGAAGAATTTTCAAATTTCAAGATTAAATAAGACAAAAAAATGTGATAGGCGAGGTAAGTTTTTTTTCTCGAAATAATGATATTACTTTCAAATTTGGAATTTTATTATTAAATTTAAAAAAAAATCAAAATAATAGAATTAGTTAATAAAAAATAGGATTGTGGTGCAGAATTTATTGATATTCACCAATTACAGTATAGTAAACTTGGTATGTATAATAATAATAGAAATTAAATTATCTATTAATTCGTCTTTGTAAATTTTATTTTAAAAATCTTGAAAATTAATATGTCGCTTGTGGAAAGAAACTCAGTGGTCTGATGATGTTGAAATAGATAGATATAGATAGATAGATAGATAGATAGATAGATAGATAGATAGATAGATAGATAGATAGATAGATAGATAGATAAGATAGATAGATAAAGATAAATAGATAGATAGATAGATAGATAGATAGATAGATAGATAGATAGATAGATAGATAGATAGATAGATATAAAGAGACATAAAGATAGATAGATAGACAGATAGATAAATAGATAGATAAATAGATAAATAGACAGATGAAGTGAAAAAGAGCAGGAAAATGTCGAGCAATCACACGAGGTTAAGGAAGAAAAATATATAATCAAAAATAACCTCAAAAAACTAGATAAAAATTTCAAACACAAGCACATACATACATACATACATACATACACTTACAATTCAGAATTCTGCTACTTACGAATAATTATATTCAAAATTTGAAAATTCATTTGTGTCTACTTGTATCATCAATTCATTTTTTCCTTTTAAAGCGAAAAAAACGAATAAAATTTTTAGCCAAAAGAGAAAATAAATTGCATTAATTGGACATTAAATAAATGACTTAAGGATCGTAACTCAAACATCCTCAAAGCATCTTCAGTCCCCTTAGGAGTAATAGTATTATAATTATTTAATATAATATATTATATACATATATATATATATATATAATATATATATATATATATATATATATATATATATATATATATATATATATATATATATATATATATATATATATATATATATATATTATATATATATAATATATTATATTAATATAATAATAAGAATAATAATAATATATTATATTAAAAAATAATAATCATAATAATTAAAATAATATAATAAATAAATATAATAATAATAATAATAATAATAATAATAATAATAATAATAATATAATAATAAATAATAAATATAATAATAATAATAATATGATAATAATAATAATAATGCAATAATAATAATAATAATAATAATAATAATAATAATAATAATAATAATAATAATAATAATAATAATAATAATGTTACCTATACTTCCAGTTTAGCATTCAACGGGGAAAATAATGAAAATTGGTTTAGAGACGGACTGGTAAAATTGCCTGGCGAAGTAGCCCTTGCCTTTAAACTTGTCGTCGATGATCAAAGACCTTGTCTTCAGGAGTTCATCTGTCTCCATCTGAAGGGGAGGTACTTCAAGAACTTTGGATTTTCACAGTTATTATGGTAATTTTACTGTTTTTTTTTATTATTTTTATTATTATTATTGTTGTTATTATTATTATTATTATTATTATTATTATTATTATTATTATTATTATTATTATTATTATTATTATTATTATTATATATTATTATTATTATTATTATTAGTTAGTGGTAGTAGTATTAGAAGTATTAGTAATGGTAGTAGTTACAATAGTTAGGTGATAGAAGTAGTAATAATAGTTGAGGTAGAACATATATATATAGATAATATATATATATATATATATATATATATATATATATATATATATATATATATATATATATATATATTATATATATATATATATATATATATATATATATATATATATATATATATATATATATTATATTATATATTTATATATATATATATATATATATATATATATATATATATATATATATATATATATATATATATATATATATATATATATATATTATATATAATAAACGCTTCGTTATCAGTATGATTAATTAATTTTTAGATAAGAATTGAAATTTACTTTTAAAAAAATAGGAGAAAAAACTTTATTCTTAATTTATAGCAAGATTTATTAACAAATCAATAAATTTTTTTCATTAATTTAAAGTAATTATTAACTAATTATAGAATGATATTAAATGTTTTTAGGGTCTTTTTTTTGAGTTCTTTCATATTAATTAACATGAATGGGATCCATATATATATATATATATATATAATATATATATATATATATATATATATATATATATATATATATATATATATATATATATATATATATATATATATATATATATATATATATATATATATATATATATATATATATATATATATATATATATATATATATATATATATATATATATATATATATATATATATATATATATATATATATATATATATATATATATATATATATATATATATATATATATATATATGTATGTGTGTGTGTGTGTGTGAGTGAGTGTGTGATTGTGTGTGTGTGTTTGTGTGTTTGTGTGTGGGTTGTGATTTAGTTTATACATTTATATATTTTTGAGAGAGAGAGAGAGAGAGATTCTGACACAAAATTTATAGTGATCAACCCACAGAATTTAGTGCCATTAGCAATGAAAATTAGTGTTTGTATTTTATACTTAGTTGTGTTTGAAATTGTAATCATGAGGAAAACAAACTAAAGTTTAAATGTAAGAGTATATATGCTTTAGTGAGAAAGAAAATAAAGCAATGTTTTTAAAAGAACTTTATCTATTATTAAAAATTTGATGTTTAAAATGTACACGAGTATATTTGCTTTAGCGAGAAAGAAAATATTGTCTTCGAGAAGCTTTCAATACAAATGTTTTTTATTTTATTTTTTATTTTTTTTATTTTTTTTATTTTTTTATTTATTTCTTTTTTTATTTATTTATTTTTTTGAGATACGGAAGGGTTTAGAAGTATTTAAAAATTAAATTATATTTCGTAATGCACTGATAAATTATTATAGAATCTCAATATTTCTTTCTTTGTAATTTTTATTAGAATTTTTTGTCATAATTTGAAAATAAGGAAAATAATTTTACTTATGATTCCATCAAGCAATATTTGAGAAATTGTCATCCTATTTTTTTATTAATTGAAGCTTGAGACAGCTTTAATAATTTAGATATTGGTATACAACTTATGCCAAAAAAATGGTCCTAAAAACATGGATTTTGTAAAAGCCGATGAGAAAGAAGAGTTTTAGTTGTGAAAGTAAAAAGGATGATGTAAGATGTTGAAGGGAGATGGAGGAAGTGAAATGATCTTTATTCTGTTGAAGGAAATAGATTTTTAATTAAGTAATTTTAAAACTTCTGAGTTGATAACAAAGAAATATAAAATTAGAAAGGAAATGTAGTCCGTTGTAAATGATATATTAAAAAAAAAAAAAAAAATTTACGGAAATATACTTAGAACATTTCTATCAATATGTTTAATTTTGATTTTTCATTGACTATTTTTACTAATACGTAGATAAAGTTATTTCAACTTTTCGATATAATCTTAATTAAAAGTTAAATATGATAGAATCAT
>SEYY01012101.1:12500-15000 GCA_009176605.1 Armadillidium nasatum | reverse complement strand
TGATGTATCTGAAGTTTTCTTCTATGGTTTCTTGGTGTCTTGCTCGTTCTTCGTCAAGTTCAGACAAAGCTCGACACCCACATCGGTTTCCAGAAGACATTTTGTTAACTACAACCTAGCAACCAAGCAACGTAGCAACCTAGCAACGTTTTGCCACACCAAAGGTATCATTAAATTATATTTTCTCCTTTTCAGTAAAGTTTTATTTTTATTTTTATTTATTTATTTATTTGTCGTAGTTATTTTGTAATTAATTCTTCTTTTTCTGATTTCATTATAATAATGATAATTAAATTAATGAATAATAATTATAATAATAATAATAGTTGTACAGAAAGAAAAGGAAGATAGAAAAAAAAAAAAGAAAAAAAGAAAGCAGTAGAAAGAGAGAATAGAAGAAGAGAATAGAAATAATAATAATAATAATAATAATAATAATAATAATAATATAATAATAATAATAATAATAATAATGATTATTTATTATTATTATTATTATTATTATTATTATTATTATTATTATTATTATTATTATTATTATTATTATTATTATTATTATTATTATTATTAAATTAAATTCACACTTCACTGGATTTTGCCTTTTAACGACGAGTAGAGGAAATTCTCTAAAGATTTTCAATGTATTAATCAAAATAAGGACCTCAATTCATATACCCTTCTCGTACCATACAATGAAATGAAGGTTAGGTTAGGTTAGGTTAGGTTTTAATTAGGTTAATTAGGTTAGGTTAGGTTAATATGTAAATTAATTCGTATATCTTAACTGCGGAATAGAACGGGAAAGGGGAAGTAGGAGAGAGAGAGAGGAGAAGAGAGAGAGAGAGAGAGAGAGGAAGAGAGAGAGAGGGAGAGATTAAATTGAATAATTTCTATTCAAAAAATAATGATCACGTTTTTCTTCAAACAAAAGATAGAAACTCAGATCAAAATGCAAAAACGAACACTTTAAATATAAATATAAAACTAATAATTCCAAAGCCTCAACTATAAATAATTTCCATTTAAACAATAACCATAAACAGTAAATACAATGTTTAACAACTGTTAAATGACAACAAGATAATAATAATAATAATAATAATAATAATAATAATAATAATAATAATAATATAAAAGATGTGCAGAAGTAATTTGAATATGATTTGAAATAATGCTATTGTTATCATAAAAATAAATAATTTACAAATAATATATAAACTAATTATAAATATATATATATATATATATATATATATATATATATATATATATATATATATATATATATATATATATATATATATATATATATATTATATATATATATATATATATATATATATATATATATATATATATATATATATATATATATATATATATATATATATATATATATATATATATATATATATATATATATATATATATATAGGGACTACATATGCTTGCTTAAACAATAAAGAAAAAACAACAAACAATTCCTAAACAAATGATTGCGTGAATCCAATGTACAGAAAATGTACTCAGGTAATATGAAAACATCTCTATGAATTAGTAGTAGCAGTTTTAAACCTCCCTAGATAATTCTTAAATAATTATCCAATCGATTTTTGTTGTTGAGTTTTTACAAGGCTCTAACACGATATCTGCAACTATGTTTCGTATGAAGAAGGAAGGAAGGGTGGCCAGATTTACTGGAGATTGCGTGAGGTACTCCAGCAACTGAGTAAGTATTCTCTACAAGTAGAAAATCGGGAGTCGTGGCCGATACATAGGGGAAATCCTGCTGACCTAAAACCATAAATGTTAATAGGATTTTACATGAAAACATTCAATCAGAGAATTAGTGGGACATATAAATGTTTTCTCTCTCTCTCTCTCTCTCTCTCTCTCTCTCTCTCTCTCTCTCTCTCTCTCTCTCTCTCTCTCTCTCTCTAATTTTACTTTGCTGTTTTGGGTTTTTAAATGTTTATTTAATAATAATAATAAAAAAAAAAAAAAAAATTTTATTTTTTATTTTTTATTTTTTTTTTTTTTTTTTTTGTAAAAAAATTAATTTGATTAAAATTTTTTATATTAAAATTAAATATTATATATATATATATATATATATAATATATAATATATATATATATATATATATATATATATATATATATATATATATATATATATATATATATATATATATATAATTTCCTAAATTAGACACTAATGAAAGAGAACAATAAGCTGATAATCCTGTGTTCTAAATTTTAGGCTCAGATTGACCTCATTTCTCATTCAGAAGATTTTATTTTACAAAAATACACGAAAAGGAAATTATTTACTTTTGGGCTTTCGCACACACTCACACACATACACACACACAAACACACGTACACACTCATTACAGAATTCTACACCCACACACTTACCAGTGTTGTTCGAGTCCAAACAAACATGTCTTAAGAATAAATAGTACGTTTATAAAATAAATTTTTTGTGATTTAAGACA
>SEYY01012101.1:5000-10000 GCA_009176605.1 Armadillidium nasatum | reverse complement strand
TAAAAACACCAACTGTGCCAAGCTATTTTGTTTTTGTTTTTTTTTTAATTTAGACAAAAGGAATGTATCCTACACGTATTCTTACGAGTCAACTGAGGTACTCACGAATTCCATTCTCTATTTCCGTTTGGCTGTAGAAAAGTCACGCGCACGAGCAGATTAGCCTGTATTCGTGATTTTAGAAACGAGAGAGAGACAGAGACAGACAGACAGACAGACAGACAGACAGACAGACAGACAGACAGACAGACAGACAGAGAGAGAGAGAGAGAGAGAGAGAGAGAGAGAGAGAGAGAGAGAGAGAGAGAGAGAGAGAGAGAGAGAGAGAGAGAGAATGTCACGAAAGGAAAAGGAAGCGAGGATTATAATGAAATAAGCTTGATTAGTGTAATTTATCGGAATTGGTAAAAGAGAATGATGAAAGGGAGAGTACAACTATAGAAAGAGACCAATAATTGGGTAATCTCATGAAAGAATAAAAGTAATCTTTTCGTAATAGGTTTTATGAATAGACATTTTTGCTGCCACTGTAGAGCTTTACAAAACATGTTCTTTAATTTACTTTGAAATTAATATGATTATATATTTGTATAATTAAATTTTAATCATATTTTGTGTCACTTGTTATCAAAAAATAAAGCTTTCCCGTATGAAAAAAATTATGTAGTGGACAAATTTTATTTTTAAGCTCTTAGATTATATCAAAGTAATGGAAATATGTTTTGTTTACAATTGGTATTACTTTTATTTAGCCTCTGATTTCATTTTATTAATCAGTTCTTCCATATTTTCCAGCTAAGTTTCAGTACGTTCATTTCTACAGTTTGCATTCTATTTCTTTTCTACTTCTCATGCCCCATATAGCAGTATGGGGTGTTAGTATACCTTCAGGTTTTTCTTCCTTTAATCCTATTCCAATATGTCTGATCCTTATGATGGGGTACAATGCTTTCACTGTTCTGCCCATATTTCTCACTCTTACTCGTAACTTCCTGTGTATATCTTCCTCTTCTGAATATATAATTCTAGTTCTTAATTTCTCTCTCATTAACATTCACTCCCAATTTTTGTCTCACCTGTCTCATCGTAATCATGATCTATGTTTTATCTTCATTCATGCTTAGTCCATTTTCTCTCAGTTTGTTTGAGAAATGTATCACCACATCATTAAACTTTTTCTATTCCACTCCAGCATGTCAGCTAAGTCATCAACGTTTGTCGCAATATCTTTGTCAAAATCTCGTTTCTCCTCCTTCAGCTCTCTTAACAGTGTTTAGGATTACGACAATCAAAATCAGTGACAATACACTTATGTGTATTACTCTTGTTTTTGCTTTGAATTGCAATTTCTTTTAGTGAACAGTTTTTGTATTACACTTGTCGTTCTTGAACACAGATTTCAAAGCTCGACTCCCCTCACGTAATCTCTCTCAAAGTATCGGATCGTAATCTTTTCTTAGTATGTGAAAACAATACATCATTTTAGTGAACTCCCATAAATTTTCTACTGTCATTCTCAGGGTAAACATAAGATAGCATTCTTCGTATAGTCATACTGCTCCTTCCATGTATATATATATATATATATATATATATATATATATATATATATATATATATATATATATATATATATATATATATATATAATATATAAATAATAAATAAAAAAAAAAAAAAAAAAAAAAAAAAATATAAAAAATATTAAAATAATATAAATAATTAAATGATAAATAAATAAATGAAAAACTCATTGATGTTATATAATTTATTTCTTATAAGAAAGTATTTTGGTTTTTGTTTTAATATTTATGCCACCATCCGTTGCTATAATAATAATAATAATAATAATAATAATAATAATAATAATAATAATAATAATAATAATAATAATAATAATAATAATAATAATAATAATCACAATGATAATAGTAATAAAAATAATACAGATTTTTTAAAAGAAATAATTACTATAATTACAATAAGCGTACATTTATTACAATAATTAAATATATTGATAATTATTTTTCTTAAATATAGGAAATAAGATAGAGTAACTATGATAAACGTAGTGCTGTTATAATTAGAGTAAACTTTCCAAAAATTGTCTGAATTATGTTCACAAAACTGAATAACAAATTTTATGTTGCGCAAACACCAAAAAAGTTTATCAAGAATTGCTATTGTGTGAAGAGTCGTCGGAGAGAAGTGTTCTTTCATGAAAGTTGTTTGACGAGGAAGCAATAAGAATTTAGTATAAGAAAATAATAGAGGAAAGCCTTGCAATAGTAATGACGTAGAAGTGACATAATATTGGCTAAATGATGACGCAGCAGATTCTGTGTGAGAGGATAGTTGACATTTACGCAGCGGCTGGAAAAATAGGTATTAAAATAGATTAGTTAGCTGAATTGGGAATGTAAATTTTTTTTAATAAAAATAGAATATATTTAGTTATTTTTTTTCATTTCTCAACATTACTGTATATTCAAGTTTAAAAATAAATATATATTAAAAAGTAAAATTATAATAGATGCAGGAACTTATTTTAACATAAACAGAATTAATTATTTTGCATTAATTTGCGCAAGACATATTGGCAATGCAATCAAGGTTAAACTGCGAATTTCGAATTTTTTTTTAAAAAAATAAAAATTTTTAAAAAAATATAAAAATTAAAAATTTTAAAAAATTAGAAAATAAAAATTGCATCATTTTACAATTGCAAGGGATTGTTAATATATAATTTTTTTAAAAAAATGGATAAAATATTCTGAATCTCCTCGAAATTTGAAATAATCCTTCTTGAGTAATTTCAATATTTTCGTCCGATCTTTGATTTCCGTAGTGTCTTGTCTTACCTTCTCCTGAAGGAGTAGCTTCGCCTTCAGGTTTCTCGAGGAGGGTATCACTCTCTGCAAGTTTTTGCTCTTCAAGAACTGCATTTTCAGTTTCAACTGGTGGTGCTTCGGGGAGTTCAACTTTTTTCTCCCCTTCTGCTGGTTCTTGAACCTCAGAAGGAGGAACGTCTTGTTTTGCAATTTCAGATTCAGAAACAGCACCATCAGTTGAAGACTGTTCAACAGTTCTTTCATCTGCGAGAGTGTTTCCTCCAGAAGAAAGATCAGCTACTCCCTCAGATGGTTTCACATCTGCTTCAGTTCCCGATGGAGCTGCAGTAACATTAGCACCATCAATTTCAGTTTCTGGGGCCACCTCAAGTTTAGAATCTCCTTCAGATTCAGGTTTTGCTTCGGCAGGCACATTTTCTAATGTTGACTCACTCTCAACAGTTAAACCATCGCCTGCGGTTTCTTGAAGTTTCACTGTTCATACACATTAGTAATGGAAAGGTTGGGAAAAAAATAAAAATTGTAAGTGGAGACAAAATTCAAGCAATGGTGGTGCGACAGACCAGAGACAGACGTCAAACCCAGGACGGACCATGCACGTCAAAGGAGGACAAGATACAAAACGAGAATTAGGCATGAAAATATAAAAAAAGGTTAAAAAATTCGTTTAAGCAATGTTATTTAAAATAGCACCTGAAAAAAATGCATAAATTAGTTTGAAATAACCAGAAAAATGTTTATTTCTGATTATTTTTGGCTTGAAAAGTTTGTGAAAGGGGCGGTATTGCTTTTATAGCAAATCATTGAATAAAAGTCCCAATAGGTTTTAAAATTACGTTACAATCTAAACTGTGAACAAGCATATAAACAGCAAAAAATCTCAATGATTTGCAATTAAAGGCAGTTGGGGTCATGATGAAGTTGCTTGGAGGGTTTTCGGGTATTTTTATTTAGAAAAAATTATTTAACTTTATGATTCATAATCTTACCTTCTTCGGCTTGCTGTTCTCCCTCTGTCTGCAATGATATGAAAAAAGAGTATTAGTAAACCTCGAATTTCTATATATACTCATTTCAACACTTTGTCATCAAAATGACTTGATAAAAATCTAATACAAGACGTAGAAAAGGAGAATGACTTTACTTCAAGATATACATGCTATGGAACATAGTTTTCAATTATTCCTTTTTTTCTACAATGTTTTATTTTTCAGTATTTAGTCTACCTTCTATTTCCTAGGCTACTTGTTACATTTTCAATATAATTAAAGTTCTGATATTTTTCTACATATTTTTACAAGTTTAAAGACATTTTAATAACTGTACAAATGAGGAGTACTTATAGTAGCATGATGTTACTTTTGAGTGACTAAAGATATCTAGATACTACCATCAGATATTTATAAGGTTGGTAAAACTGTTTGCTACTTTTCAGGCCAACAAAGTGTTCTTACGCAAGACTCAAAGGAAAAAAAATCACTATTTCATGAAGTACAATGATAGATTAAAGTACCTTAACCATATTACTACAACTAACTTGAATAACATTTAGCTATAAATAAATTGTCTCTTTATATTGCTTATTTCTCCTAGAAAATACTAATGCCTATAACGTTCTGTTGTTTATTTGTTTTTCGATTCATCATAATATTAATCAAAATGTAAGAACTCCAGAGAATTCTTTATGAATTTTTCATTCATTTAATTTCTTTTTCTTTCAACTCCAAAATGCAAACTATTCATTCTCTAATTGAAAAAGTAAAACAATATACAAAATACAATGTTAATTTTTTTTGTCCTAATTTTAAGAAACCAATTGGGAAAAAAATTCTCATGCAAAACAAAGAAAAACTGACGATTACAATTAATTTAACATGGATATTTTTATTGAGCTTCACGATTTCTTAACAGAATACTAATAATAATAATAATAGTAATAATAATAAATAATAATAATAATAATAATAATAATAATAATAATAATAATAATAATAATAATAATAATAATAATAATA
This sequence comes from Armadillidium nasatum, assembly GCA_009176605.1. NCBI lineage: Eukaryota > Metazoa > Arthropoda > Malacostraca > Isopoda > Armadillidiidae > Armadillidium > Armadillidium nasatum. The sequence goes on along the minus strand of SEYY01012101.1, from coordinate 5,133 downwards.
ATAATAATAATAATAATAATAATAATTAAAATAATTAAAATAAAAATTATAAAAATAATAATATTTATAATAATAAAAATAATAATAATAATAATAATAATAATAATAATAATAATAACAACAATAATAATAA
>SEYY01012101.1:0-2500 GCA_009176605.1 Armadillidium nasatum | reverse complement strand
ATATATATATATATATATATATATATATATATATATATATATACCTTCTTGGTTGCTCCTGGTCCACCAGCTGCCCAATCTGGTTTTTGCTGAATAAATAAATATATATATATATATATATATATATATATATATATATATATATATATATATATATATATATATATATATATATATATATATATATATATATATATATATATATATATATATATATATATATATATATATATATATATATATATATATATATATTATATTTTTTATTATTTCAATTGAAAAATCAATTAAAAATAATTAAATAGAATAAAAAAATTTATACATACATAAAAAAATGAAGAAAATACTACAATAACTTAATATTAATATTCATTTAAATTTTTCTTTTAAATTCTTTTTTCTTTAAATTCACTGAAAAATTTTTATAATATTATTATTATTATAATTATTATTATTATTATTATTATTATTATTATTATTATTATTATTATTATTATTATTATTATTATTATTACTACTACTTCTACTTACAATCTTGTCCTTGTCGTCGTCGAGTTCAAATTCCTTCTTTTTGACTGTTTTAAGTTGGTTACGGAAGTTAAATTCTGCAGCTTTCTTTTGAAGTTTTGCAAATTTATTTTCGTATTTGGAAACTTTCTTCAAAGTAGGTTTGATGCTGAGATAGGTTTAGAGTGAATAGGTTAGTCAAGAAAGTTGATAATATTTAATTTGAAAGATCTGATTAATGGTTTATGCTATTGCAGGTTCAAAGGTATTAAAACTGCAGTCTGAAAGCTCGTCTCGCTTTAGCTGTTTAAGTAAACAGTTGCAATGAAATATGTATATAACCAAAAAAATATAAACCGTTAAAGTGAATTACAAAATCAAATAATTAAAAATAAAAAAAAAAAAGATTAAATTAAAGTCAGTTATAAGACTGGAATAAAGAGAATTAAATAAAATTAAATTAATAATTAAAGGATAACTATTTTAAATCAAATAAAAGTCATATATTAAATAAAGGTCAATAATTATAATTCTTTTTCATTTGATTTTTATATATGCATATTACTCTTTTTTGTAGTAATTCAGTGAAAGTACTGTGCTATTATTATTATTATTATTATTATTATTATTATTATTATTATTATTATTATTATTATTATTATTATTATTATTATTAAGGAATATAAAAATACTTACAATTTTCCGCGAAGATCGTTTACTTGAATGTTCAGTTCATTAATCTGATATCAGCAGGAAAAAAAAAATTCATTATTTTTTATTTCATTTTAAATTTTACATTTTTTTTTTTAATAGTTTACCATCAAAACAAAAAAAAAATTCATTATTTCTACTTCATTTTAAATTTTAAATTTTTTTAATAGTTTCCCATCAAAACAAAGAAATTATTTTTTTGATACATGCAAAATATTATTTACATTTTTTATTCATGAATAAATATTACATAATATATACTAATTTATTTTAATACATCTAAATCCAAATACAAGTATTTCCTTGTTTCGTTAATCAAGATAATAAACACTAATATGATTTTTTTAAATATTCCCAAAAACATAGTTTGAGAATTTAATTAATATTAAAATAATCGTTAGTAAACACACCAAGCTGATGTTCTACGCGTTAGGAATACACATTTCGGTTATAATAATAATAATAATAATAATATTAATAATAATAATAATAATAATAATAATAATAATAATAATAAAATTAATAATAAAAACTAATAATAATAAAACTAATAATAATAATAATAATAATAATAATAATAATAATAATAATAATAATAATAATAATAATAATAATAATAATAATAATAATAATAATAATAATAATAATAATAATATGTTAAAAGATACAGTAAAACAATGTATTGCAAAAAAAAGGGGGTATGAAAAAAAAAAAAAAAAATACAAAAATCTTATTAAAAATAAAAATAAAAAATAAAAATTAAAAAATGATATGTTGTGATATGTAGGTGAAAATAGTACTCAAAAAATTATAGGCTTTTTTTTTTTTTTTTTTTTTTTTTTTTTTTTTTTTTTTTGCTGAAATATTTCCATTGCCCATCATATCTACGACATATTTTCAAAAAATTAAAATCGTCAAAATATAAAATTGTACCAAAAATTTCAGAAGACCCGCCTGTATCTTTTATCATTTTAGATATTTGATAAATTTTAATATCTACTTCAACATGTTCAAACAGGCAAACCACTACAGATAAGGAATACCTTCCAACGGTAATTTATATTTCAAACAATGAGCCTCTGAAGTTTTCTCCCATCAAGCCTCTTTTTTGTTTAATTAAGAAACTAGTACATTAAATTTTTTTAAAAATTTTTAAAAAAAAAGTACATTTTCAGAAAGGCATTTGAATATTTAAAATTTTAGAGATTAAGTCTTTAAGCTTGGAGGAGTAGGCTCAAAAAAATGCTTTAGTGCAAAATTTTCTACAATGAAAAAAAAATAA
>SEYY01012100.1:0-13641 GCA_009176605.1 Armadillidium nasatum | reverse complement strand
AGAAAGAGATTGAAGAGAGTTAGTAAGAGCAGGAGAGTTGATGAGACGAAATGCCCTAGACTCCACCTTCTCTAGGAGAGCTGTATCTGTGGAACCACCCATGTGCGAAGCATACTCCATACAAGGCGAACAACACCCCTATACAGAGCAAGCAACTGGGGTGGAGTGAAGAAATACTGAAGGCGCCTCAGAACACCTAACCTCTTAGAAGCTTGTTTAGAAAGAGAGGTAATGTGATCTTTCCAAGAAAGATCACGAGAAAAGGAAACACCGAGAATATTAAGAACAGATGAAGGTCTGAGTTAAGTGTTTTCGAAGAAGATATCATAGTTGTGTGGAAGATTGTTGTATATATATATATATATATATAGATATATATATATATATATATATATATATATATATATAATATATATATATATATATATATATATATATATATATATATATATATATATATATATATATGCTCCAGCCCCATTCCCTTGTGAGGTTCGACTTCCACTATATTAAATTAGAAAAATTTAACTACATAGATGGGTGTAGGGGTCCTTAGCCGCTTAAGGACTTAGATCCATCCATGACGAGTTTTATTTAAAGATAATAGGGGTGTTTAACTGCTTAAGGACTAAGCCCCATTCTTGGTAAGACCCATGGAGCTGTCAACCTCTCAACCACACTCCATCTCAGCAGTACCGTCTATCACAGCATCAGTGGCCACACACACAACACAACACACAATGTTTTCATGTTTTTTCTTGTAAAATATACATACTCTAAAACATAAAAGTTTATTCAGAAAATCATCCTACTTCTACAGGGTATGCCTAAAGTTTGAACACATAGGGAATAAATAGACTTTCCCAGATATGATATATATTAACATTTTATTCAGATGGAATATTCAATAACGTCTTCAGTATAATTTTCATCGTTTACAATGCACAGGGTGATGCACCTTGCAAAATTCAAGTTAACTAGATGTAAAAAATTCACATTGCTGTCTATTTGAGTACACTCACTCTTTAGGCGTTTAATCAAATGTGTTTTATCTGCGATTTTTGATTGAGTACACTTTCTTCTTAGCCTAACCTTGAAAAATAAGTCAAGGGGACTAAGATCATTCGACCGAGGAGACTACTTCTATCTATGTCTTCCTATCACGTTAGGAAAATTCTTTCAGCCAATCTCTTACAACCTTGGTGAAATGGGCATGGGTGCCATCCTGTTTTAACTAGTCATTTAGTCCTTCACCTAATCCTTCAAGTTGGGGCAATAACTAATCCCTCAGATTGGCTAAATATTTCTCACCAGTTACATCTTCATCGAAGAAGAATGGTTTCAACACATTAGCTTTCCACAAACCACACACCACCATACTTTTTTCCACTCCTTGCTCTTTTGAATAATCAACAAAATTTGGATCGCTTTGCGACTAGTATCGACATTTTGTCTGTTGGCCTCGCTATTCTCATAAGACAAAGCTTCATCGCTAAACAGCACAGTCTTCTGTGAAGCGACAATTTTCATTCAATTTATTGGGAAACCATTCACATTTCTCAAATCGTCTATATAGGTCATTCTCTGATAAATAATTAAGACTTCTTAATTTGTACATATTAAATTTTTGCTATTTTTAAGACAAGAGTGATGGTTGTTTTGGGAAAATCCAGCTCAATGGATGTCCTCCAAAGTTATTTTTTAAAGCTAGCATAAATTTTTGCCATGACACATTTCTTAGTTTCGGCTGTAACTCGTAGTTGTTCAGAACTTGGTTTGTCCATGATAGTGCCCGTTTATTTGAACTTTTTAACCACCTTCGCGATCATGGAAAAGCCAGGTGGAAGTCCTCCGTGAATGACGAGCATTAAATTCTTCCACTATCTTTCGATTTGACCATCCTTCACGTCTACTGAGAAGTGCCAGTTAAATTCTTTCTTCTTTCGACAAAGCTATATTTAATCTTTGGAGTAAAAATAAAAGTCTACAATCAAAAACCTGCAAATGATTTTTCAATTGTTTCCTTTAGATTTTTGGGTGCTGAACACGAAAAAATACGAAAAAGTTCTATCACGTAAGGTTTTCTTACAAAATTTGTTTATTTTATTTAATTGTTGTGTACGCTTTCATTGAAGAAAAAATCTTGAGTTACTCTTGATTAAGATTCTTGTTCATTAATCATTTTGTCAATGATGATTACACACACACACACACACACACACACACACACACACACACACACACACACACACACACACACCACACACACACACACACACACACACACACATATATATATATATATATATATATATATATATATATATATATATATATATATATATATATATATATATATATATATATATATATATATATATATATATATATATATATATATATATATATATATATATATATAGGCTAGACTGCAGTTTGATCTCGTTAAATATTTCAAAAACTACTAAACGTACGTTAAAAAGAATAACATTTTTGGAATCCTTGAAGAATTTTGATAAAGAAAAATTGGGAATTAGAAAAAAAAACTTATAATAATTTTAATAAGTACGTACTTTATAGTTTTTTCATACGTTTCACGACATCGTAGGTCTGGCAGGGTCTCTTTTTCTGATATAAAATTTGGCGAAATTGGAGTAAAATAAATTTCGCGATTGAGTAAGAAAATTGTAAAACGTGAAATATATATATATATATATATATATATATATATATATATATATATATATATATATATATATATATATATATATATATATATATATATATATATATATATATATATATATATGGTGTAATACAGCAGTAGGCTTGTATCCATCTATCAGTTAGGCCTGTATATCACTGTAATCTTCGATCGTTCAGGTTAAATAAGTCGAATTAAGTTCGCTAAAAATCTAAATAATAATAATAATAATAATAATAATAATAATAATAATAATAATAATACTGCCAGAATTTTCCTCAATTATCCTACAAAAACAATTTTTTAAAACTTATTTTCACATCTTTTATAATTTTCTTTATCAAATTTCTTCAAGGATTCCAAAAATGTTATCCTTTTTAACGTACGTTTAGTAGTTTTTGAAATATTTAACGAGATCAAACTGCAGTCTGACCATATATATATATATATATATATATATATATATATATATATATATATATATATATATATATATATATATATATATATATATATATATATATATATATATAATATAATATATATATATATATATATATATATACTCCCACAATCTTCCCCTTTCTTCACACGTATCCTACAAATTTACAAGCACGTACACATACATTTCCTTTAAAAAAAAAAAAAAAAATTCCCAATGGAGAAACGTAAAACTGCCTCGGAGAAGAGTAGAGTGCCGGCTTCCAAATAAAACCCCTCATCGACCCCTTCCCCCCTCACCACTTGGTCATTGATGGTCTCCGGTGATAGGGTTGGTGCTACCAAGACCTTGAAGCAAACTTGCTCTGGTGCACGGTCTTCATTTTTCAATAACTTTTGCAACATTTGCGGTCTCTTTTTCTAATTTCCATTTTGACGAACACCACTTCTCTTCTTCTAGAGATCATCTCTTGTTCCTAACTGAAACCTAGGTGTCTGAGTGCTCTGACAACAAACCCTATTCCGTTTCCTCCTACTGTCTCTATCCTCAATTTTCTTCCAAAGAAGAAATGTGCGCAACGATGTTGCCTGTTCTCGTGTCTCTAATTTGGAGTCTTCTGAATTCTCTATTTGATGGCTTAAACTTTCTTGCATCTCTACAACTAAATTCATTTGTTCTGTTTATTTACCTCCTTATTTTCCCAACTATAAAAAGTTGTATGACTATCTTAACTCCAAATCAGAACACATTCTTTATTCTCCTTTTCCAAAATCATCATTTTAGGTGATTTCAATGTTCACCACCACCAATGGCTTTCATCTAGCTCTAATGATCCAGCTGGTGAACTCGCCTACCACTTTTCTATCCAGAAAACCTTGGGCAGTTGGTGCATCTCCCTACCTGTATCCCTGATTGCCTTGGTGATGAACCCAACATACTTGATCATTTCCTAACTTCTTATCTTTCCCCTTATTCTGTTAAAATCTTTCCTCCTCTGGGTTTATCCGATCAGGTTATCTCTGTACTTGTTCTGTCTCTTCAAGTCTTCCACAAGAATGGTCCCCGCCTTCGGCGAGGAGCCGTTTCTGGCTTTTTGGTGCTGCAAACTCATCTCACTTGCGGTTGTAATTTTTCGATTTCCCATGGAATGATTACTGTTTCCGTAGGAGGGGTCCCTCTAAATGTGCAGAGCGCATAACCGAGGTGATTCTCTCTGGCATGGAGGCGTACATTCCATATTCTTTCCCTTCTACTGAACCTAATAAACCTTTGTTTAACTCTACTTGTTCTCAAGCTATCCGCCGCAGTGACGCTGCCTTCAGGGATTACTGTCGTTTTCAAACTACAGATATTTCATCCCGGAATCGTGCAAAATCTATTCTCAGCACAACTAAAAACTCATTTCTCCGTAGAAAATGCAATAATCATTCTGGTTCTTCTTCTTCACGCCCTTTCTGGCATTTTGCAAAAAATGTCAACTCTAACTTTCTTTCTTCCTCTTTTCCTCCTTTAGTATCTTCCGACTTTACAACTGACGTTTTGCCTTCCTCTAAAGCTAAACCTTTTGCTCAAATTTTTGCCTTCTAATTCAACCTTAGACGATTTCGGAGCTGTTCCTACTCCTTCAACCCACTCTAACTCAATTATGCCTAAAATTGTAATTTTTTCTAAAGACGTCATTTCTGCTCTCTCTGAGCTTAACACTAGGAAGGTGTATTGGCCTGTTGGTACTCCTCCTGTGGTTCTCAAAAGTTGTGCTTTCAAACTTGAACCATGCCCTTGGTAAACTATTTCGTCTTTGTCTTTCTACTTTGACCTTCCCTTCCTGTTGGAAACGTGCGCTCATTCAGCCTGTGCCGAAGAAGGGGACCAATCTCAACTCTCTAACTATCGTCCTATTTCTTTAGCCTCCGTTCTTTCTAAAGTTTTCGAATTTATCCTTAACAGGAAGATTTGGAAACCTCTCAATTCTCTAATCTTATCTCTGATCGCCAGTATGGCTTTCATAAGAAACGCTCTACTGGTGATCATTTTCCCCTTCTTTTTGACTCTTGGTTTTCCGCTCTTCGGCATTTCGGGGAATCTTTTGCTGTTGCGCTAGACATATCGAAAGCTTTTGACAGTCTCTCGCACATTGCTTTGATTTTCAAACTTCCCTCTTCCCGTATCTATCCTTCTCTCTGATTTCCTTTCTGGTCGTTCTATAGCAGCTGTTGTAGACGGCCACCGTTCATCTTTTAATCTATTAATAATGGTGTTCTTCAGGGTTCTGCCCTATCCCCAACACCTTTTTGGTTTTCATTAATGACCCATGTGTTACTTCATCTCCTATCCCGATGACTCCATCCTGCATTATCCCTTTCAATTTGAAAGGCAAAAGGCACCCCTCAGAACAGCAATCTTCCACACAACTATGATATCCTCTTCGAAAACACAAACTCAAACCTTCATCTCTCCTTAATATTCTCGATGTTTCTATTTCTCGTGATCTTTCTTGGAAAGATCACTTTACTCCTTCTTTAAACAAGCTTCTAAAAGGTTGGGTGTTCTGAGGCGCCTTCAGAAATTCTTCACTCCACCCCAGTTGCTTGCTCTTTACAGGGGTGTTGTTCGCCCCTGTATGGAGTATGCGTCACACATCTGAGGTGGTTCCACTCATTCAGCTCTCCTTGAGAAGGTGGAGTCTAGGGCTTTTCGTCTTATCAACTCTTCGGCTCTTATTAATTCTCTCCAATCTTGCCCGTCAAACTGTTGCGTCATCCCAATGGCCCTATTACAATGAACACTGCTCTTCTGAACTCTCCCGTCTCATACCTCCTCCCTTGAGAGGGGCTCGCGCGACACGCTTTTCTGCACACACTCATCCTTTCTGTGTCCAACTCTCTGACGACAGACTTAACCTCTTTTCTCAATCTTGCATGTACTCTACTGGTAAAGTCTAGAACACACTCCCTTCATCTATTTTTTCAACTTTCTATGACTTACACACCTTTAAACGCCGTGTATCGGGACATGTCGACCTTTAAAATTGACCCGATTTCTAGATTGCTTTCTAAATCTGTTGGTAAATTGGTAGGCTTCCGTCATTTGCCTACCAGAGGATAACATATATCCGGTATATATATATATATATATATATATATATATATATATATATATATATATATATATATATATATATATATATATATATATATATATATATATATATATATATATAATGATTAAAGGATTTGGACAGAGTGCCGGTATATTCATGTCCTTACATGTTTCGATTTGTCATTGGAAGAATTTTAGTTTCCTTTTATTTTATTCATCATTACTAGTTTAGCATTCAAGCGTGCCAGTACAATTCTCTCAGTGATAAAAGTTTATACTCTTGCTATGTCTCGGAGAAGCTGTGTTATTTCTCTGGATAATTTTTGTTTTATATTCTGGGTCTAAATTTTCTGTGCATGATGGGCCCCAACTTTTTTTCCCAGAACGAGTTAAACGACCGTGTTAGAGATTTGGGACTTCCAAGAGATACTGCTGAATTGTTGGGCTTAAGACTCAAGAACAAAAACCTTTCGTTACCTACCCATCTTTTTCGTAGTACAGACATTAGAGAGAGAGAATTCACATCTTTTTATTGTAAAAGAGGGGAATCTTGTGCTCTGGAGTGACATCTCTGGATTTATGAGACAATTTGAAATAGAATATGAATCATCCCAATGGCGCTTATTAATAGATTCGTCCAAAACAAACCTAAAGGCAGTCTTTCTGCATAATTTTAATAAATTTGCATATTTTCCAGTTGGACACTCGGTGCATCTGGAAGAAAATTATAAGGATTTGGCTCTAATTCTTGAGAAAATCAATTATGAAGTTTTTCGCTGGATAGTATGTGGAGATTTTAAAATTCTAACCATGTTGTTGGGCCAACAGTCAGACTATGCAAAATATTCCTGCTTTCTGTGCTTGTGGGATAGTCGAGCCAAAGACCTTCATTAGGAAAATAACTAACTGGTTACTTCAAGACACCCTAATTCCTGGTGAAAAGAACGTCATCAAGAGAAGCCTGGTTCCTCGTGAAAACGTCCTCTTACCACCTCTTCATATCAAATTGGGACTAATGAAACAATTTGTTAAATCTCTACCAAAAGATCGAAAATATTTCAAGTAACTATATTCCAATTCCCAAAACTTGCTGAGACCAAGTTGAAAGAGGGAGTTTTTGTTGGACCAAACATACGTGAACTCTTGTCTGATTACTTGTTTCCAGCGACCATGAATGAAACTGAGAGAGAAACGTGGGATTAATTTAAAGACGTAGTGCATAAGTTTTTGGGAAATAACAAAGATCCAAATTCCAAAAACAATTCTTTCAAAAGCTCCAGGCTGCAACATGAGCTTAAAAATCCATTTTTTACAGCCACACAAACGACTTTCCTGAAAACTTAGGAGACTACATACAGTGAGGAGCAGGGGGAAAGATTCCACCAGGATGTTTTAGAAATGGAGAGACGCTACCAGGAAAGATGGGATGTGAATATGGTGGAGGGGTGGGGGGGTGGAAGGGCTCAATGCTGAAATTTTTTTTCATTTTCGACCGATTACTCTGAAACCTTCAGGGTATATGCCTTTTTCCCACTGGAAAAAATTATTTCTAACGTTTTTCTGTACTTATCAAAGGTTTTTTTTTTTTTTAAATTTCCTCTCTTGTAAATGAATAGTAGGGCCAAACCACTGATCGAAATAACCTGAAAATTATAATATATATAATTGAAAAACTCCATTGGTTACAAAAGCTTCTAATAGAGTTTTGTTCTTTGCTTTTTAGAAATAAAGTTATATGAATTTTCTGACTAACTGTCGAATTTTTTTAATTTTTTTAATTTTTGAAAATTTATGCTTTCAGACACAAATATTTATGAAAAAGACTATACCTTCAACAACTTTCTTTCAATACATCATTCAATGCTACTTATTGGTTTCTAAATACAGCCTCTCAAATTTGGCCAATTTTCGAAGAAATTACAAAATTTCCAAACTTTGAGGGGCTATATCTCGAAGAAAACAAATAACATTTAATAATGTATTGAAAGAAAACTGTAGCCTTGTCCCTCCTCTAAACACCTGCCAAAAATAATAAAAAAATAGTAGGTGCAGTTTTTTTTTTAAATAATTTTTTTTGTCTGGAAGGACATATTTTTCCAAATATTAAGGGGGGAAAAAATTCAAGTGCTTGTTACTTTTTTTCTAAAGCAGATGTCAAAAATATGTTCCCACTATTTCTAGTAATTGGGGTTATGAATATTCAGATAAATTTTCGAGTCATTTCAACCAGTGGTTTGGCCCCGCTAATTCACTTTTTTTTAGGTTTGGCTCCAAATAACTTTCAAACCGTTATGGACTCAGAAAAACGTCAGAAATCGAGTTTTTTTCAGCTTGAAAAAAGGTATATACATTGCAGATTTCAGGGTAATCGGTCAAATAATTATTTATTTATTTATTTAATTTTTTTATTAAAGATTAGACCCTTCAATTAAAAAGAAGGGAAACTACAAATAATGAAAAACAAAAGCTCACCTGGAGAAGTATGAGAGAGAAGAAGAGAAGATATGAAAGTTTTACACGTCAATACAGTAAAATACTTTAAATTTATAAACAAATTTGTTTCATTGAAAACAAATTTAAATGTTTTTATTTTTATGATAAATAGCGCTTTTTTGATTTAGCAGTGTTGAATCATTACAATTCTTTTTTTTCTGTTGAAAAAAAATTATATATGATGGGAAAAAATGGAGGTCATTTTCAGATTCAGCACACTAAAATATATAAAATTAGAACAAAAAAATCTGTGCAGGTTTATAAAAATATTTTTTTTGGAGACTTGTTTTGTTAGTTTTACTGACATTTCCTATGTGCCCAGAATTTAGAGACACCCTGTATTTATCATCTTTATTCTTTCCTTCAACATATTTTTTACTATTATATTTGTTTTATAATACACACACACACACATACACACTCATATTTGACTCCATAGAGTGGTATAAGGTATTTAACCACCCCATCCTTGATAAGCCTCTTAGAGGGCTATAAGGGTGTTTAACAACTTAAGGACAACCCCATTCGTAGTAAAACACACGAAACCTCAGCAGCTCTACACCATTGCCACACCTCCACAACGCAGAACCCGCACCACATCACTAGCAAACATATACACAATGTTTTTCTGCTTTTACCTTGTGAAATATACGCACCCTATTACATAAGTGTTTTTTTAATATGATATCATGTTTCCATTTACCATCTTTATCATTATTAAGCCTTTCTCGCAACTAGTTTATGCAAATCTCACAAGCACATGCTAGCATATCCGATATTTCCAAACACACATTATCGTATACCATTTATAAAATCGTTATTATTGCTCTTCTCTGTATTATTATTATTATTATTATTATTATTATTATTATTATTATTATTATTATTATTATTATTATTTATAAAATCGTTATTATTGCTCTTCTCTGTATTATTATTATTATTATTATTATTATTATTATTATTATTATTATTATTATTATTATTATTATTATTATTATTATTATTATTCCTAATATTAGCAATAATAGTACCTATTTTCATTATTATGGCTCTCCTATTAAAACTATCTTCATACCAATTACTATATTTCTTTCCTTACCCTCTTTATTACTCTTTTCCTCACTTTATTATTATTATTATTATTATTATTGTAAACAAACCTTGTAAAACACAGGTATCCTAAAACATAAGAACTTGTTTAATATATCATTCTATATCAATTTACAATCTTTTCTATTCTTTTCATCGCCACATTTTTTACTATTTACTTGATTCGAAACTATGTTTATATCTCTCTCACACTCTCAAACTCTCAAACAGACTTACACACACACACACACACAATACGCACGCAGTAACTCATATACATATATATATATATATATATATATATATATATATATATATATATATATATATATATATATATATATATATATATATATATATATATATATATATATATATATATATATATATATATGCAGACTAGTGATGCATGGTGTGTCAAATTTTAATATCCGAAGATGTGGATATGAAATGCAGATAACTTTTTTTTTTTTTTTATTTATTTTTTTAAAATTTTTTTTTTTTTTTTTTTGCAACCGCTGATGCGGATGGCGAGTTTTTAATGTTCCACATTATCTGCAGATGCGTATGTTTACATTTTATATATAAAAGTTACTGATATATATATATATATATATATATATATATATATATATATATATATATATATATATATATAATATATATATATATATATATATATATATATATATATATATATATATATATATAATTTTAAAATATATTTTACACATCATCACCACTCAAGGGCAGAGCCATATTCAAGGAGAGGGTGTTAGATCAATAAGAGAATAAGAAATACCCCACAAGATCCACCGATCCATTTTGCAGGAAATACAGAAGATGAGAGAGAATTCCACAAAATGAAGGTGGTTGGAAAGGAAGAGGTGCCACAGCGGACAAGCATGGAGTTGCCTATGTCCACACAAAATTAATGTGCTACGAGGCTGTTGTAAAGGCGAAGGTATACGAGTGGATAGTTCCCTTTAGCATTTGCCGTTGTAGTACCTATAGAAAAGAAACAAGGTACCAACCTCACGTCACAAAGATAAAGGGAACAGAAGCACACTCTCTTGAAACTCGGGGAGGAATGCCATCCTGGCCGCTTGCCTTCCTAACGTTCATAGATTTCAGAAACCCATACACCTGATGGAATATAATCACAGGTAAAGGCATGGAACATCTGAGAGGAGAAGTAGGAGGAGGTTTGCCAGAGTCATCCTGGGTTGAAATAGGAGAGAGCAGGAGGCCGAAGAAATTAGCTTCTTCAGTTGGAGTGTTAGAAAGAGAAACAGAGCGAATAAGAAAAGGTTAGAAAGATTATATATATATATATATATATATATATATATATATATATATATATATATATATATATATATATATATATATATATATATATATATATATATATATATATATATATATATATATATATATATATATATTAGTGATGGATCGGATGTCATATTTTCCAATTTGCGGATGCGGATGCGGATGCGGATGTTGAATTTTGGAGAAGTGCGGATGCGGATGTTGAATGCGATGCGGATGTTGAATTTTCGAAAAAGTGCGGATGCGGATGTTGAATTTTCGAAAAGTTGCGATGTGGATGCGGATGTTAATTTTGATGAGGATGCGGATGCGGATGATATATATATATATATATATATATATATATATATATATATATATATATATATATATATATATATATATATATATATATATATATATATATATATATATATATATATATATATATATATATATATATATATATATATATATATATATATATATATATATATATATATATATATATATATATATATATATATATATATATATATATATATATATATATATATATATATATATATTATAGTATATATATATATATTATATATATATATATATATATATATATATATATATATATATATATATATATATATATATATATATATATATATATATATATATATATATATATATTTCACTATCACCTTTCCCACTTTCGTGAGGTGGTGCCCGCCACAATTCCCTTACAAACATAACTATTTTCACCTTTCAACGCTTTCACCACCTCCCTCCATCTCTGTCTCCACAAATCTTCTACCCTCGTCTAAACTTAAATTCCTTCCATCAAAATCTCTCTCACTCCATCCATCCATCGCCACTTCGGCCTTCCCCTCCCCCTACCCTTCCCCTATCTACATCGGATCTACGTACCTTGCCAACCATTCTGTTCTCTTTCATTCTTCACATATGTCCAAACCATTTTAGCACATCCTTCTCCCCTCTATCAATTACACCCTTCTTCCATTTACACATCTCCCTTATTCTTTCATTTCTAATCCTATCAATCCTTCTCAATTTATATATCGCTCTCAAATCTTTCATCTCAAAGACATTGAAACTTTTTCTCGACCGAGCACTTATCGTTTATGTTTCACACACATACAATACAGAAGGGAACACATACATTCAAACATTCTTATCTTTATTTCTTTCGAAATTTTCCCTTTCTTCCATACTTTTCTTAGGACCCCCAATACTTTCATTCCTTCTACCACTCTGTTCTTTATTCCTTTTTCCGTCCCACCCTTACCTTCCACCCAACATTACTAGATATTTGAATTCATTCACCTCCTCAAGTTTCCATTCTCACACTTCTACAAACCAATTCCTCCCTCCACATTTCCTCATCCCCACCTCCAATCCTCATAACTTTATTCTTCGCTGGATTGAATTTCAATTTCGTGTTTGCATATTTCCCTTCAAACTCTCTTACAAGTATTTTCATCTTTTCTCCAGATTCTGCCACCAACAAATGCCGCATCATCTGCAAAAAGTAAAACATTCACTTCACATTCACCCTCCATATTTCTCAACGTAATACTCTTCCCTTCTCTCTCCATTTTTCTAAGTAAACCATTCATCAATAGATTAAATAACATGGAGATATTACAAACCCCTGTCTCAATCCCACTGCTATGCTAAACCAATCCGATAGTTCTCTCTTCACCCTTACTCTTGATCTACAATTCGCATATATATATATATATATATATATATTATATATATATATATATATATATATATATATATATATATATATATATATATATATATATATATATATATATATTAGTGATGGATCGGGATGTCATATTTTCTAATTTGCGGATGCATGATTGGATGCGGATGTTGAATTTTTGAAAATGCGGATGCGGATGCGGATGTTTAATTTCCAAAAGTGCGGATGCGGATGCCATCACTAATATATATATATATATATATATATATATATATATATATATATATATATATATATATATATATATATATATATATATATATATATATATATATATATATATATATATATATATATATATATATATATATATATATATATATATATATATAATATATATATATATATATATATATATATATATATATATATAATTTAAAAAATTAATCAAACATTTGACAAAAAATTAATAACTTTTAAAATTTTATACATCCGCATTTAATAATTGACCATGCAGATATTGAAAAATCATGAACTGCGGATGCGATGCGGATGTTTTACGGATGCGGATGTCACATACATCACTTATACAGACTTACTACGGTTCACTCTCATGAAGATATTATCGTATTCCATAAACGAAATTAATTATTATTGATCTTCTCTCTCTCTCATTATTATTATTATTATTATTATTATTATTATTATTATTATTATTATTATTTTATTATTATTATTATTATTTTTTTTTTTTATTCTTATTATTAT
>SEYY01012099.1:10000-14047 GCA_009176605.1 Armadillidium nasatum | reverse complement strand
CCCTACGTCCCATCATTTCCTGTACCAACGATAATTTTTGTAAATTAAACAAGTGGCTTGCTAAATTAATTTCCCCATTATTAGGAACAATTTCTGATTCCCATATTAAAAACTCTTCGCACTTTAAAACACGTATTGGCACCACAATCCCCACAAACCATATATTAATCAGTTTTGATGTAGTAAACTTATACACCAATGTACCAATCCCACAATTTCTTGAATTTTTGGCCACAAAATTAATAAATATTATCCTGCCGATTCCCGTTAATAATTTTATTCTTTTACTTGAAATGTGTTTGAAACAAAATGTTTTTTCATTTAACAACAAATTTTATAGACAAATTTTTGGTGCTGGCATGGGCAGCAGTCTCAGTCCAATTGTTGCCAACATATATATGGAGTTTTTCGAGTCTTTGTTGTTACCAAACATACCTTCCTTCCATTCAATCTTTTCTTGGTTCAGATACGTAGATGACGTAATTGCAGTTGTTCCTAGTGATTTCCCTGTAATTGATTTCATCTCTCAAATGAATGATTTGACTCCCTCAATAAAATTCACATATGAATGTCAAATTAATAACCGCATTTCATTTTTAGATCTGAATATTCTGCAAAATAACACATCTCTTACATTTAAAATATTTAGAAAACCGACCTCCAAAAACCAACTTTTGCATTCTTTCTCCGACCACCCTGACTATATCAAAAAGAACATAATCTTCAATTCCTTCTCTCGATCGTTTTTACTCACAGATCCTTGCTTTATAGATGAAGAAAAAATATTTGTTTTCCAACTTTTCTTGAACCTCGGATATTCACATGACTACATCCAAACACAATACCGAAAAGCACGTTTAAACTTTTATAATTGTCATAATCCGTCTATTCCTGTCCAGCCCCAAAATATAATCATACTTCCTTATGCAAAATCATTACTATGTTTGAAATTTATGTTGAAAAACATTCTTAACATTAACCTTATTTTTACGTTCCCTGACACTTTGCATTCAAATTTAATTAAGAACAACACATCCAAAATAGTACCAGCAGGAGGTGTGTATAAAGTTGATTGTGACACTTGTAACAAATCTTATATTGGTGAGACTTCTAAAGACTTTGCAATTTCGCATCTCACAACATAAAGCAGATATTCAAAGACAAAATCTTAGTAATGCCTTTTTTTCACACATCACTGAAAATCACATTATCAATTGGAATAGTTCTCGGTTCATTTATCTTTCAAAAAATAAAAATATCTTAAGACTGGTTGAATCATTTTTTATAAAAAATAGTAACAATTTTAATTCTTCCACCGGTTTCTTTGAATTGGATGATTTTACTTTTAATTTTTTAAAGACACTTTTATGATTTTGGTTTTTTTAAATTATTTATGCGCTTGCGCCCTTTCCATTTGTCTGTTCGTTTGTTTGTTACATCTTAGCCTCTATATAAGTGAGTACTCTGATTCTTCGCATTCTTTCTTAACTTCTTTTAATCTTGTTGCACCAGATGAGGAACATATTGTGTGTTTTAAATTTTTATTTCTATTTCTGCTTTTGCCGGTTTTAACACTTAGTTAATTCCCCTTAATTTTAACTTTTTATTATTTTTATTGTTTTATTTAGTGGTTTTATAGTTACTATATATATATATATATATATATATATATATATATATATATATATATATATATATATATATATATATATATATATATATATATATATATATATATATATATATATATATATATATATATATATATATATATATATAATATATATATTAGGAATGTACGGAGAAAGAGACTCGGAGACTAGGGAACTCGACCAACTTCAGTGATTTTGAACTCGGGCCAAATTTAGCGATTTCGGACTCGGTCAACTTCAGCGTGGTTCATGGCCGAGTCCAGCAATAAAATATCTTATCCCAGAAATGTTTTCTTGTCTTTTTTTATTTTTTATTAAATATCGTAATTTTATATTTTTTATAACTTTAACATGCACAAAACCGACGATGGAAATGGCATGTGCAATTAATTAACTTGACTGGTTCAACAATCCTATTCTGTTCATTTATTTATTTATTTATTTTTTATTTATTTATTTTTTTTTGTTAAAAGTTCACATCTCACGGGCACTGCCCTATTCTATGAGAGGAACTTTTGTAGGTAGCAAACACCTAGGATACCCAAGTGAGATCGAACCGGCGCCCTCAAGCACGTGAATCAATCACTCTACCATTTGAGCCACGTTAAATTATCTATATGTGTGTAAATTACGAAAGGACATGAAATAAATGCAACTCCATTGTTTGAATATTTCAAACTAGTGAATTAACATACTAGAAGAATAATACTTGCATTATCCAAATGTTTTGGAATCAAAATAAAATATCTTTGTCAGATACTTAACTCAACAATTAATTCACTAATATTATAAGTCAAATAATGAATTGAAAACCTTTTATCTTGCAGTCATTGATAAACATAGAGAAATTGTTAGCAACCTTGGTACACCGTCATGTGAGGTTTTGTTATGAACGTATTAGAGAACTTTATTTTGCATATAATTATGCCAAAAGCACAATACTATAAGAGAGTTTATTTGAAATAATTGTATGATATACAATCTTGGTGCATCAACATGTAAGGTTTTGTTATGAATGTATTAGAGGACTTTATATTGCAAATAATTATGCCATAAACACAATACTATAACAAGAGTGTTTATTTGAGATATTTGTAAGATAAACAACTTTAGTGCACCATCATGTGGGGTTTTGTTGTGAACGTATTAGAGAACATTTCATTGCATATAATTATGCCATAAACACTATACTATAACAAGAGAGTTTATTTGAGATAATTGTAAGATAAACACCCTGTGAGATTTTGTTTTGAACGTATTAGAGAACTTTATATTGCATATAATTATGCCATAAGCACAATACTATAAAAAGAGAGTTTATTTGAGATGAAAATTCATTATATTTAAAAGCAACCTGTGAATCCATTCTTTTTATTAATATCCTGTAACTATGGCATTAAAGTAAGAGTTTGAAAAAGGATGAATTTTCTCGAAAATTTTAATCCGAAAACTTTTGAGAAAAATTTTCTCGAAATAAGCGGTATATTATTTTTAGTCGTACATTTTAGACATTACTCGAAGTTCAGTAAACATTAAAAAAAATTTTTAAGTTTTTGGGAACAATAACTATTTGAGACAAAGCTTCCCAAATTTGTTCAATATACTTAAAAATCACGACGTACGAAAATTTATAGGTATAACATTATATATATATATATATATATATATATATATATATATATATATATATATATATATATATATAATATATATAATATATATATATATATATATATATATATATATATATATATATATTGACTGATTGATTATGATCATATTGTGACAATTTTGCACTTACATTATGTTTATACCCAAAAATTTTACTTTATCATTAATGACATTATAAGTTTTAGCTTCTAAGTTCTCTTTTCTACAAAGAAGAGTTCCAACAGTCAGTCTAATTTCCTGGTTTTGGCAGTGATCAAGGATTGAATATTGATTTTCTAGAGAAGGTCAAATCTAGATCTATTCCTGACCACATGATGGTTTTATTATCTTCTATTTGATCTCATATTATTATTTCCGAAATACTTAAAGAGAACCATGCATTTCTCTGCTGTAATAAATAATATATATATATTTAACATTTACATTTCAAAATATTAGTCAAAATTTAATACAAGCATTTTTTGTGAAGCTGTGTCTTTGAATTCTTTTCAATACATGGTATCTTGAATGGGATCAAACAGATGACATCTTGAGAAGACGACAAAACTGATTCTATGAAGTGAGAATATATATCACTGGTTTCTGATCATTTAACTTAAGAAGAGAATATTCTTTCTGAACTGCTTAAAAATTTTTTTGAGAATCTAGAAAAGACAACCAAAATGGGTTTGGAAAAAAAAACAAATTGGGTTTGGAAAATAAAACAAAAGTGTTTGGAAAAGAA
>SEYY01012099.1:0-5000 GCA_009176605.1 Armadillidium nasatum | reverse complement strand
GGATAGAGGTGGAGGTGGAGGGTGATATCAGAGATGGATAGTTGGGGTAAGGAAAATTTTTGGTGGAATAGGTTTGAGGGTGGAAGAGGGTAGGAGAGTTTTGGAGGACAACGAGCTGGAGGGCAGTGGTGAAAGGGAATTGTAGTTAAGGGGTGTGAGTGTGTGTGTGGGAGGAATAGTGGCGAGCACCACCCTACGAGAGTGAGAAAGGTGATTTGTGAAATAGATAAATAAATATATACATATAATATTGAAATACAAATCAAAATTTTGAGAAAGCTTGAACTCGATATTCCGGTAAAATTTTAAAGCTTAGACTGAAAATTTTAAAAATGTGACTGGCCTATCAATAATGATACAATAAGCACTTATAATTTTTAATTTCATTTTTTTTTTTTTAAATCCTATATAAGTTATAAAAATATTGTTCACTACAGAATACACTTCTACTCTGAAGCTTGAACCAAATCGTCGACAGGTAAAGTGATCGACACTATTTAATAAAAACAATCGGTCAGCTATATAACATGTTTTCTTGCCTATAACTTAATACAGATTTTATTATTCACGTTCTGAAAATTTACCTAAAAGTATAGCTATCATTGCTATTTAAGCCAATTATAAATTATAATTATTATTATTATTATTATTATTATTATTATTATTATTATTATTATTATTATTATTATTATTATTATTATATGGTCAGACTGCACTTCTACATACTTGCATATTTCAAAAACCACTGAACGTACGTTAAAAAGGAAAACATTTTTGGAATTTTTGTCGAATTTTGGGTGAGAAAGTTGTAAAATATTTAAAAATAAATTTTAAAAAAAATTTATTTGTGTACGATAATTGATGGATACGAAGGGAAAGTCTGGCTTTTCTATTATTATTATTATTATTATTATTATTATTATTATTATTATTATCATTATTATTATTATTATTATTATTATTAATATTATTATTATTATTATTATTATTATTAATATTATTAGTATTTAGTTTTATAACGAACCTAGTTTGACTTATTTAACTTGAACTACCGAAGATGCCGTGGTATCCAAGCCTAACTGATGTATTACATCATATATATATATATATATATATATATATATATATATATATATATATATATATATATATTATATATATATATATATATATATATATATATATATATATATATATATATATATAACAAATTTATTACTCATTCTCGAAATTTAAGTTACTGCAATTCCGATAAATTTATTTAAAAAAAGAGACCATGCCAGACGTACGATTCTTTGAATCGTAATAAAGTATAATTTACTTACTTAATAAAATTATTATAAGAATTTATTTTTTATTAACCAATTTTTCTTAATCAAAATTTGCTAACGATTTCAAAAATATAATCCTTTTTAACGTACGTTCAGTAGTTTTTTAAATATTTAAGTATGTAGAAGTGCAATCTGGCCTTATATATATATATATATATATATATATATATATATATATATATATATATATATATATATATATATATATATATATATATATATATATATATATATATATATATATATATTATATATATATATATATATACAATTTCAAGTCTGCTATTGGGAATTCGAACCTTGACATATAAAAGGATTCCCGTTCCCTCCCCCCTCACCACTGCTTTCTCATACAGGGCAACAGGTCAGTTAATATCCCCTTCAATCACAGACAATATACGTAAGTAATAAAACCACATAAACCGTGGAGTGAGATTTTATAATTTCAAGGCTGCTATACTGGGGATTGAAACACAGACCTTTAAGCTGGCAATTCAGAGTTTTAACTCTGTACCATGACAGTACAAAAGGAAATCGCATTGGGAAAGCTCAATGTTTTCTAGACAATATATATATATATATATATATAATATATAATATATATATATATATATATATATATATATATATATATATATATATATATATATATATATATATATATATATATATATTATAATAAACAGAAATTCAAGCAAATATGATCCCATTTAATATTCAATTAAACAACAATACAAACTGACTCTTGAAAGAGACTGGATTATTTTATATTTGCTTATACTTTAAAATAAGCATATATATATATATATATATATATATATATATATATATATATATATATATATATATATATATATATATATATATATATATATATATATATATATATATATATATATATATATATATATGGTAAAGGTGGAGATTGTTTCTGAGTTTCGATTGTTAAAAAATATCGAAAATCGAAAATATCGGAGAAGCCTATCGTAAACAAGAGAGTTGCCAGAGGTAGTATTACTATACACACAATTATTATTACTTACTTTTCTAGCAGAACCTAATTCGACTTATCATAACCTGAACTACCTGAAATTGCCGTAAAAAGAGGCCTAACCTACACAAGAATTTGCCGTAAAAGAGACCTAACGTACACAAGAACGTTTGCACGACATAGTAGCCTAAGGCTAAGTATAGGTATGAAACTATCGATTAATCAGAAATATCGACATAAAAAAATATCGATTTAAAAAATATCGAAACTCAGAAACAATCTCCACCTAAGCCTATATATATATATATATATATATATATATATATATATATATATATATATATATATATATATATATATATATATATATATATATATATATATATGGTAAAGGTTAAGAAGCTTTCCGAGTTTCGATATTTGGAAAATATCGATATATTCGAAAATATCGATATATCGAAACATCGATATGCCAATTCAAAAATTATTCAAATTATTTTTATAATTATTATTATTTAGTTTCTAGCTTACTTAGTTCGACTTATCATAACCTGAACTACCGAAGTTGCCGTAAAATACAGGCCTAACCTATATAAGAACGTTGCAATGAGATACCGATTAAAATGGAAATTTCAAAATATCGATATAAAAAATATCGATATAAAAAATATCGAAGCTCAGAAAGCTTCTTAATCTAAGCCTTATATATATATATATATATATATATATATATATATATATATATATATATATATATATATATATATATATATATATATATATATATATATATATATATATATATATATATATATATATATATATATATATATATATATATATATATATATATATATATTTTATAGTCCAAATTCGAGATCATATCCAGGTTATTGCAAATTCATTTGTAATAAAAATATATTAAAATTTTGTTTTTAAAATATATCTATGTAACAGGGTTGGCATTGATTAAATCAAATTGATTTAATCAGTTGATTAAATCAAATTTTTTTGATTTTTTGATTTTTTGATTTTTTTGATTTTTTTGATTTTTTTTAAAAATAATAAAACTGTTTTTTTTTTTATTTGTTTTTTTTGTCATATTTTTTGATACATAATGATATAACAGATATATTAGTTCCTTCTTACTGTGTTAAAAAACTTTAAAGTAGTTTATATATTAGAAATATAACTTCCTTAATATTTGGTTCAAGATTTCATATAGGGTAATACAAGAATCTGATCTTCATTAATATAATTTATCCAATATAGAACTGTTAGAGTTTAGAATTCCTAATATATATTCAATCAAATCTTCAAAAAAAATTTATTGAGCTTTAATCTAATGCATTTTGAGGTTATAGAGAAAAGAGAAAACAGAAAAGACAATTCCTTTTAATTTTCAACCATTTAAATTTTTATACAACATTATAAGAAAACAATATTCCTCTATATAAATTATAAAAGAAAGAAAATTTAAGCACTTTTGATGCATAATCATTAATCCATAAATTAAATACATAACTTGCAAAATATATATATATATATATATATATATATATATATATATATATATATATATATATATATATATATATATATATATATATATATATATATATATATATATATATATATATATATATATATATATATATATATTTGCAAGTTATGTATTTAATTTATGGATTAATGATTTTGCATCAAAAGTGCTTAAATTTTCTTTCTTTTATAATTTATATAGAGGAATATTGTTTTCTTATAATGTTGTATAAAAAATTTAAATGGTTGAAAATTAAAAGGAATTGTCTTTTCTGTTTTCTCTTTTGTCTATAACCTCAAAATGCATTAGATTAAAGCTCAATAAAATTTTGTTGAAGATTTGATTGAATATATATTAGGAATTCTAAACTCTAACAGTTCTATATTGGATAAATTATATATAATGAAGATCAGATTCTTGTATTACCCTATATGAAATCTTGAACCAAATATTAAGGAAGTTATATTTCTAATATATAAACTACTTTAAAGTTTTTTAACACAGTAAGAAGGAATTAATATATCTGTTATATCATTATGTATAAAAAAAATATGACAAAAAAAAAAAAAAAAAAAAATTTTTTTTTTTTTTTTATTATTTTTTTTAAAAATCAAAAATTTTTTTTTTTTTTTTTATATAATAATAATAATAATATATAATAATAATAATAATAATAATAATAATAATAATAATAATAATAATAATAATAAACATGTAGTCAATTTTTAAATCACAAAGGGAAATATAAATTTGATTACTACATGAAAAATGCTGTTAAATATACCAGTTACATATATATATATATATATATAATATATATATATATATATATATATATATATATATATATATATATATATATATATATATATATATATATATATATATATATATATATATATATATATATATATATATATATATATATATATATATATATACTGGAATAATGGACACACTGAGAATCACGCGAAGCTTAAAAAGTTGACATGCTACTCTAATATGTAATTAAATTCTCATTCGTAAAAAAACCTAATTAAGGCAATAAAATCATTATTAAAAGAAGTTTTGAATTTTTAAATTTTCGCAATTCCCTCCCCCCCCCAACACTCTCTTCTCCCATCCAAAATAAAAA
>SEYY01012098.1:0-10000 GCA_009176605.1 Armadillidium nasatum | reverse complement strand
CTACGAATGGTGCATAAATTAACGAAGAGTAAAGACAGTGCACCAGAAAAAGCCAGCAATTCCGTACCTGCACCCAACCCAACCATCAGAGGCCATCAACATTCAAGTGGGGATGGTAAAGAGGTGAATGATGGGTTAGTGATTGGGATGTGAAAAAATGGACTATTTACTTGTAATGATGAATTGCCAAAAGGACAAACCATTTAGCACCGTTGTGCAACGAGGTGTTTTCAACACCCCCCGTAGGCCCAATAGGGGGGGGATAATCCAATCGTTTCTAACGGCTCTAACGTCATATTTCTTTTTTTTTTTTATTTTATTTATAGTCTTTTATAATTTATTCTTTAATATCTTTTCTATCGAAAAAGAAACCATTTAATTGTATACGTATAAACTTTGGAAATGCAGAAAAAAATGAAAGTAGGAAAAAAAAATTTTTTTGAATTTTTATAAACTTTAAAAACCCTATTATAAAAGATTACAAAACTTTTATCTATTTTTATCCTTTCTTTATCACTCTCTCCCCCTCTACCTCCCAAGAATTTAAGATAAGGGGGAATGAATGGGGGGATAGGCAAAAAAGAGAAGAGAATGGGAAAAAAATTAAACTGTTAATTGAAAATCTGAGCCTTTAGAAAATCAATTTCGTAATTCAAAATGCAACAAAAGTTGCGTGGAGTTTAAGAGAAAAGTTTCGCGCCAAAAAAAAAAATTTCTTTAAGTTCCCGCCAATGAAATTTAAATTTCCCGCCAAACATTTTAAAGTTTCGCTGATGAAAAAAAAAAAATTCACTAACAGAATTTTAAATTTTCCTCTCTCTCAACACTCCTCCCCCAAGTATTTTGCATTCTTGCCAAAAAAAAAAAAAAAAAAAAATTATTTAAAAAAAAAAAAAAAAAAATCGCCATTCAGCATTTAGAAGACAATTTTCACCCATTTGGAGACGCTTAATGGGGTTAATTTTTCGGATGTAAATATTTGATGAAACGCGCGTAAAAAAAAATGAAAAAGAAAAAGAAGAAGAGGCTTACAAAGTAATTACTGAAGCCAAAATTCTTTTTAAACTTTTTCAAAAGTTAAATTTGTTTTATTTTTATACTGTCGACTTTTCCCTCTTTTTTCATATTTTCCCATTTCTTTTTCTTTCTTTTTTTTTCTTTTTCTTCTTCTTTCTTTTGGGTATGAAAAATATACGCGACCTAACCAGATTTAGGACTAATAGTATATAACACCGCTAGGGTTTTAAGTGCGAAAAACATACGTTACCTAACCAGACTTAGGACTAATAGTATATAACACCGCTAGGGTTTTAAGTGCGATAAACATACGTAACCTAACCAGATTTAGGACTAATAGTATATAACACCGCTAGGGTTTTAAGTACGAAAAACATACGTTACCTAACCAGACTTAGGACTAATAGTATATAACACCGCTAGGGTTTTAAGTGCGATAAACATACGTAACCTAACCAGATTTAGGACTAATAGTATATAACACCGCTAGGGTTTTAAGTGCGAAAAACATACGTTACCTAACCAGACTTAGGACTAATAGTATATAACACCGCTAGGGTTTTATGTGCGAAAAACATACGTTACCTAACCAGACTTAGGACTAATAGTATATAACACCGCTAGGGTTTTAAGTGCGATAAACACACGTAACCTAACCAGACTTAGGACTAACATCAAACAACTTCTCCATAGGGGTAAAAATTACGTAGCTTAAAATAAAATTGAAATTAAACTAATTTTAATTAAATTAAACTAATTATAATGTAGGACTAAGACATTTTATTTTTTTGTATTAAAAAATTGCATTGTATTATTATTATTATTATTATTATTATTATTATTATTATTATTATTATTATTATTATTATTATTATTATTATATTTATTTTTTTTATTTAAATTATTTAAAAATAGTTAATAAATATTATTAATTTTAATTTTTTTTTAATTTAATAATTAATTTTAATTTAAATAATAATAATAATAATAATAATAATAATAATAATAATAATAATAATAATAATAATAATAATAATAATAATAATAATAATAATCAAGATATAAAAAAAAACTTTTATTCAGGTTAAAAAGGAAACCTTTTACAATAGTGTACAAAATATGAATGCAAATATATACTTTTAACAATTTTTTGTTTTCATTGGATCATCTTGACACTATGACGTCATCCGATTTTTTGATCACGTGGTTGCCGCCAATCTTCTATTTGATCACGTGGTTTTGAATGTTCATATGTCAAATGAATACAGGAAAATAAGAGAAGGAAGTGTGTTCCTATCTTTCTGCTATGAATGTATGAGCACAGCAATGAAATCCAATACCAGTGAACTGGACACAGAAGAATGATACAGTAATATAGATAAGAGAATCACACGATATATCCATCCTCAATGGAGGAAGGTATGGGACTGTAGAGTTTGGAAGAAAAGAAGTTTGTTGAAATAGAAGTAGAAAAAAAAAGAAATTATAAGAGCAACTGAGAGAATATAAAGTCTGTAAAGCGAAAAGCTTTATATATATATATATATATATATATATATATATATATATATATATATATATATATATATATATATATATATAGTAAAGTACGACTTTCGCATAGAGTGCCAGCGCCAGGTGAACTAAGGGGAAATACTCCATGACCTTTCCTGGGACTATTTTCGAGGGTAAATTAAGAGTAATTTGAGGGACCCCCCCCCCCCTTAGGCTGTTTGCAAGACCTTTTTGCGGTTATTTTTTCTCCATTTGGAGTTTTTGGGTAGCACTTGCGGGTTTTCAGTAGCACTTTTTATTTTTACTTCCCTTTCTCACGGTTTTTCATGAGCTAATTCTAGCTTTTTCTAGTATTTTCTACCAACGGCGCGTGCCGTCAAGCACGTGCCAACTCTACTTAGGCTACACCTTCTCGGGACCAGGGGAGTGCCAATGTCAACGACAACTGTCACAGAGGGTAAGGCTCTATAGCAGTTACACTTATAGTAAAGTTATAGTATAGTAGATCACCATATTAGAGTTCCGTACAGAAACCATATTAATTTCAAGGTCTTTCTGTTTAGGATAGGTAATAAAACTTCGGAAAGAAGAAGTTAAAGCTATATAGCAGTAATGAGTATTAAAAGGTAATTCCATTTTCCAACACAGGTTGAACGAGCGAATTCTTCCATAGTGATAGAAAGATTAAATTTGATATATATAGATGGAAGAGCTTATCAAAACGGGATTCAAACTCGGAAGCATTAGTTTTAATAACCAGAAGATTAACCCCAGAAACGTATGCTTTCAATTTATTAAATTCAGAGAGAGGAGGAGGCAAAAATCCAATGTTAAGAAGAAACTAAACTGGTAAACAACAATTTGTTAGAAAGGATGATTAAAAGCAATGAGGAAAAGCAACGGAATTGTCTGAAATGGAATAGGTAAAGGAATTCAGGTTTAGAAGAGAGTAAGACATTCGTGAAGCCTTTGAAAGAAATAAGAAGGGGAAAAGAGAAGAAAGAGGTTTAAATGTTCACATTTCACCAGAAAGGCCAAAAAAAGGAACAAGAAGGATTATCTCACTTTCTGTAGAAATGAAAGTTTATTTCATGGAGAAGAATTTATTTATTTAATTTATTTATTTTTTTCTTATTTTTTTTATTTATTTATAATTTTCTTGGTAATAATAATAATAATAATAATAATAATAATAATAATAATAATAATAATAATAATAATAATAATAATAATAATAATAATAATAATAATAATAATTAGAAGAAGAAGAAGAAGAAGAAGGTTCTTTTATTATTATTATTTCGAAAACTAAGTATTATAAATTTAATGGAAAAAAATATAATTATATAATAGTCATTTCCAGGGAGTTGGGATACGCAGGCGAAATTAAGCATCAGTTTTCATATCCTCATCCATATATCCCTCCATAAATATCTCCACCCACAGATCTCCATCCATATTTCCTCATCCATATTTCGTCATCCATATTTCCTCATCCACATTTCCTCATCCACATATTCCCATACACATATTCCCATACACATATCCCCATCCACAGATCTCCATTTACATATTCTTTTCAGCATATCATCATCCATAATTCATTATCTACAATTCCGAATCCTCGTATCCCCATCTATATATCCAAACCTTCATATCCCCATTCATATATCTTCAATCACATATCCCCATCCACATCCCCATCTACATTCCTTATTCACAATTCGTCATTCTCATATCCCCATCTACATATTCTTATCCCCATGTCCCCATCCACATACCCCCAATAATATCCCACATCCATATATCTTTCATGTACTTTGCTGATAAAGTCTGGAACACACTCCCTTTATCTATTTTTTTTCAACTTCCTTTGACTTCCACACCTTCAAACACCGTGTATTGAAACATGTTGGCCTTTAACTGGATTCTGATATTGTTATTCCCCCAACTCTGGTGTAATATCCCCATCAACAGTTGCCTATCAGCACTATGCTGAACATTTTACAGCAATTATAATATTCTACATATTTTAAAACTTGAATAAGAAGATTTTTTATTATAAAATAATGTATAATTAAAAATAAAAATAATTATAATTAAAAATTAAATATATAAATTTATAATTTGTAGGAGATTTTTCCTTTTAATTTCATTTTCATAATTAGAACTATTTATAATTTTTGATTTTATTTTATTAATATATATATATATATATATATATATATATATATATATATATATATATATATATATATATATATATATATATATATATATATATATATATATATATATATATATTATATATATATATATATATATATATATATATATATATATATATATATATATATATATACTGTACGATAGGCAAAAGTTAAATTTGTTTCTATTATTTCAGATCAAAAACCGCAAAACCGCATATCCATAAGAGCGGTTGCGAATGCATTTGTGGTTTCAGATATATCCATAACCGCGGTTGCGTTTGGAGTGCGTTTATCGTTTTTTTAAATAACGCGCTTGCGAAGCTTCGCTCCATCACAAATATATATATATACCTATATATATATATATATATATATATATATATATATATATATATATATATATATATATATATATATATATATATATATATATATATATATATATATATATATATATATATATATATATATATATATATATATATATATATATATATATTATATATATATATATATATATATATATATATATATATATATATATATATATATATATATATATATATATATATATATATATATATATATATATATATATATATATATATATATTATGCTTAAAAATGAGGAAAATTAAATTATTTCCCCATTTAGTGAAAAATAAAAAGTTTTTTTAGTAACTCTAAAGTTCATCGTTTTCCTTTTATAGAGGTCATAAGAAAAGTTTATTAGCAGTTTTAAAGTCTAGGTATATATATATATATATATATATATATATATATATATATATATATATATATATATATATATATATATATATATATATA
Organism: Armadillidium nasatum; assembly: GCA_009176605.1. Lineage (NCBI taxonomy): Eukaryota > Metazoa > Arthropoda > Malacostraca > Isopoda > Armadillidiidae > Armadillidium > Armadillidium nasatum. The sequence continues at coordinate 4,431 of SEYY01012098.1, read as the reverse complement.
TATATATATATATATATATATATATATATATATATATATATATATATGGGTGGAGCTATAAACCCCTCCTCCCTTGGAGTTAAGAGAGTAGTACTCCATACAAGGGTGGATATATAAATTCATCGATAACATTTATGCATCACATGGAATTTAATATTAGGTGGCCATCTATTCTGTCAAGATTAAGTTATATTGGGCTTACAGTGATCAAAACAGAGGAACAGAGGTAGATTTATATAATAGGACAACCAATATTCAGTACACACCATGGTCAATCCGGGTGAACACCACCCAAGCTGCATTATAATTTGCATACCGATTGCATTTCGGAGCTCCATAGAATTCCGTAGTCCAACTGGTGATTGCAAATTGCAGTGTCAGTGTATTCTTTTGTCCTAGAGTACATAAGAAGTGGACAGACATTTAGCAAGAAAAGAATAATTGGCCATCAGAATAATCACATTATTAAAAATAAGTCTCTCCAAGCAACAGAAAAAGAACATAAAATTAGAGCAATCACATCAGTAGTATAGGGACCGACATCGGCAGGTGCCAGATTTCGAAAATCTGGCAACCTGTCCCTAACGGTCTTTTCTGCATTTGCGCGCAATCCTGCATTCTCAGGGACCTTTCTGACATTTTCTTTGTCGGTTCACGGACCCCCAGGCCCCCAAGTTCGAACCAATTTCAGGCTGACTGAACCGCAAAGAAAATGGTCAGGAAAGAAAGTGAGGTGAACGCAGCGATTTTGCAAACTCAGGCAACTTCCTGATACCATTTTTGTGGGGTTCACGGGGCCCTGCGGGGGCCCCTTCCTCAGACTTGAGGCCAATTTCAATGGGTTGAACCCCCCAAAATGGTATCAGGAAAGAGCGTGAGGTCAATTTGAGCGGAGTGATTTGCTTTGCAAATCAAAATCCCGTTCTGGCTTAGGTTGCCAGATTTTCGAAATCTGGCACCTGCCGATGTCAGTCCCTATACTACTCACATCATTGGAAATTTGTCTGTCCCAGAGAGAAATGCATCCTTCGCCGGTTTAGGGAGACTGTCAGAAACCGTAGAAGAAAAAATCAAATTAGTTCGAGAATTGCTTCGGTGAGAGATGACAGAATTCTCCATCTGACGGATCTCTTCGACCAATTTTAAACGGTTTTCAGCTACGAAAATTTCTCCATAGATTCAGACATGTACAAAAGTCCAAAGAAGATTCACAAGGCTTGAATGACTTCCACAGGTCCATTTTTCACCAGGATGTATCGGGTTGCCTGATTTCATTAAGCTCAAACTAATCGAAATTGGACAGTGGCACAGTACAATTCTGTACTCTTCTCTGATAAGTCTCGGTTCTCACTATAAGTACAGGAAGAGCGTCTGTGAGTGTGGAGACCTTCCAGAAGAAAGTATTATCCTCTGCAGCATTTCTCCAAGGGTCTCTTTCGGAGATATCTTTGCGATGGTGTGAGGTGGCATAAGTATGGGAGCTGTCACGGAGTAGCATATATGCATGACAGTGGGGACTTTAACCTCAGAAAGGTAGGTGGACGACATCATTCAGGAATATCTAGTACCTCTAATTTCTACATAGTCGATACATTCTTATTACCCAATGACAATATCAAAAACCCCGGACTTAAACCCAATAGAACATGTTTGGTATATGTTGAAAAGTCATGCCAGAGCGCAGGTATATGCCACGTCGACATTCATGAAGCCGGTGGGCACGTTCACAGAGGAGTGGGATAAAAACCCTCAAAACGCCATCATCATAAAGGCTTCATCAATGGATTGAGGAAGTACGGAATGCTAGAGGAGGTACTATTCACTATTAAGTAAGAGTTTTGCTACTTTTTGTTAAGTCATTTTTTTTGTATTGCGTTAATATTAATTTCTCCATTATTCATTTTATTCTTCCAAATTTTCAAAACATATGCAAGCTCCCCTTATCTGGAAGGGAAATAATACTCTACAATATGAAACTAGAGATTTTTATGCGCAGTACAACTACGTTGTGGTGTTGTATATATATATATATATATATATATATATATATATATATATATATATATATATATATATATATATATATATATATATTATATGAGGTTGAGAGTTGGACAGAGAAAGGATGAGACTTGTAGAAAGGCGTATCGTCGAGTTCTCTCAATGGAGGAGGTATGTGACGAGAGAGTTCAGAAAAGCAGTGTTCGCTGTAATAGCGATCGTAAAGAGAGAGTGAAGCAGCAATTCGACGGTGCAGAAAGAGATTGGAGAGAGTTAGTAGGAGCAGGAGAGTTGATGAGACGAAAAGCCCAAGACTTCACCTTCTCAAGGAGAGTTGTATGAGTGGAATCACCCCAGATGTGTAAAGCATACTTCTACAGGGGTGAACAACATCCCTATAGAGAGCAAGTAACTGGGTGGTTGAAGTTTATATATAATATATATATATATATATATATATATATATATATATATATATATATATATATATATATATATATATATATATATATATAAAAGGATTTAAAGGATTAATTCATTCAGTCTTGATGAAAACTGAAAAATAATAGAAATCAACGGTTTTAATGACTCTTTCTGTATATATATATATATATATATATATATATATATTATATATATATATATATAATATATATATATTTATATATATATATAATATATATATATATAGTGTGTGTGTGTGCTTGTGCCTGAGTGTGCTGATAGCAAACCTTATTCTTTTACACCCTACTCTCTCAATATGTGCGCAACGATGTTAAATTTTCTCGTGTATCTAATTTACAGTTTTCTTAATTCTCTACTTTATGGCTTAAGCTCTCTTGCAATTCTACTACTAAATTCATTTGTTCTGTCTATTTATCTCCTAATTCTACTGACTATAAAAAATTCTTTGACTATTTAAACTCCAAATTAGAGCACATTCTTTCTCCTTCTCCTTTCTGCGAAATCATCATTTTAGGTGATTTCAATGTTCACCACGGCAGTGCATTTCATCTAGTTCTCATGACCCAGCCGGTGAACTTGCCTACGACTTTTCTATCCTGAAAAACCTTGAGCGGTTGGTGCAACTTATACCCGTATCCCTGACCGTTTTGGTGATGAATCCCAACATTCTTAATCTTTTCTTAACCACTTATCCTTCTCTTTATACTGTTAAACTCTTTCTTCCTTTTGGGTTCATCCGATCACCTTCTTATCTCCGTATCTTGTTCTGTCTCTTCAAGCCTTCCGTGAGAACGGCCCCCCGCCTTCGGCGAGGAGACGTTTATGGCACTTCGGTGTTCCTAAATGGTCTGACTTGCGGTTGTACTTCACTGATTTCCCCATGGAATGATTACTGATTTCGTGTGAGGGATCCCTCGGAGTGTGCTGAGCGCATAACCAAGGTGATTCTCTCTGGCATGGAAAGGTACATTACATATTCTAATAAACCTAACAAATCTTAGTTTAACTCTACTTGTTCTTGAGCTATTCGCCGCAGGGACGATGTCTTCAGAGATTACCGTCGTCTTCAAATTCGAGAAACTCATTCAACTTATGCTTCATCCCGGAATCGTGCAAAATTTATTTTTCGAGATACCAAAAACTCTTTTCTCCGCCGTAAATGCAGTAATTTTTCTGATTCCTCTTCCTCTCACCATTTCTGGCATTTTTCAAAATATGTCTACCATTGTTTCTTCCTCTTTCCCTCCTCTAGTTTCTTCTGATGACACAACTGCCATTTTACCTTCTACGAAAGCTGAATTATTCGCTCAAACCTTTGCTTCTAACTGTACCTTAGACGATTCCGGAGCTATTCCTCCTTCTTCAACCCCCTCCAACTCATTTATGCCTAACATTGTAATTTCTTCTAAAGATGTAATTTCTACTCTCTCTGAGCTTAACACTAATAAGGCGTATGATCCTGGTGGTATTCCTCCTGCGGTTCAAAAAGCTTGTGCTTTTGAGCTTGCACCCTGCCTTGGTAAACTATTTCGTCTATGTCTCTCCACTTCGACCTTCCCTTCTTGCTGGAAACGTGAGCTCATTCAGCCTGTGCCGCAGAAGGGAACCACTCTCAGCCCTCTAACTATCGTCCAATTTCTTTAACCTCGGTTCTTTCTAAAGTTTTCGAATCTATCCTAAACCGAAAGATTTGGAAACACCTTAATTCTCTAATCTTATCTCTGATCGCCAATATGGCTTTCGTAAAACGTTCTACTGGTGATCTTCTTTCCCTACTTTCTGACTCTTGTCCTCCTCTGGGGTTTCGGTGATCTTTCGCTGTAATTTGACATATCGAAGCCTTCGATAGAGTCTGGCAAAAAACTTTGATTTCTAAACTTCCCTCTTTCGGAATCTATCCTTCTCTCTGCGATTCTCTCTAATTTCCTTTCCAGTCGTTCTATCAGTTGTTATAGACGGTCACAG
>SEYY01012097.1:12500-14521 GCA_009176605.1 Armadillidium nasatum | reverse complement strand
GTTCTGAGGTTCCTTCGTGATTTTTTTTTACGCCACCCCAGTTGCTTCCTCTTTATATGGGTGTTGTTCACCCCTGTATGGAATACGCCTCGCACGTCTGGGGTAGTTCCACACATACAACTGTTCTCGAAAGGTGGATTCTAGAGCTTTTCGTTTTATAAACCTTTTTGCTCTTACTAACTCTCTCCAATCTCTTTCTACCCGTCGTATTGTTGCGTCACCCTCTCTATACTATCGCTATCACAACGGACACTGATCTTCTGAATTTTCCTGTCGCTTACCTCCTCCATTGAGAAGGGCTCGTGGAACTCGACTTTCTACACAATATCATCCTTTCTCTGTCCAACTCTCCGACCCCAGACTTAACCGCTATGCTCAATCTTACCTGTACTCTACTGGTAAAGTCTGGAACATGCTCCCTTTATCTGTTTTCCAAATTTCCTTTGACTTGTACATTTTTAAACTCCGTGGATCGGGTCATGTGGGTCATTGTTGACCAGATTTCCTACTTTTTTTTCCAACTCTGGTGGAAATTGGTAGGCCTCTGGCCTTGCCCACCAGAGGATATATATATATAATATATATATATATATATATATTAATATATATATATATATATATATATATATATATAATTAATTATAATATCCTAAATATATATAATAATAATATTAATATACTGAGAGCAAAATTAACGCACTACTGAAACAAATGTCAATAGGAGGATTCTTAAACATTCAAAACGGGTAGTAACAATATTAATATACAGCACATGGTTATACATAATGGATATAATATGATGCCCCACTGTGTGAGCCCACGGGACCCTGTAACGCCGTGGCATATAAGTAGGGTGCGGTGCCAGTCTGCAGGGTGTATATGCATGCCACCTTCCCTGGCCGTCAGTACCTTGGTGGTTTCCCCTAGGACGTATGACAGCTAAACACCGTTGATGCATGCTGGAGATGAAATTCTGGATGGGTTTCTGTAACAGTTCCTTCCATAGGCGTACAACCGTTTGTCGCAGGTCGTTAAGGCTTTGTGGCTGGTGCTGTAGCCGTCGCAGCTGCTTTTTGAGTGTGTCCCACAAAAGCTCAATGTAGTTTTGGTCGGGACTGTAAGCGGGCCAGTCCAATGTTCGAATCCCTACCGTGTTGATGCAATCACGAACACATCTGGCTACGTGCGGTCTAGTGTTATTCTGCATGAGGACGAAGGCTTGACCGATGTAAGGGCCAAATGTTATGACGTATGGTTCGAGTATGTCCGTTATATGTCATTGTCAGGTTAGGTACCCTGCATCGACGACGTGTAACTCTGTGCTCGCATGGAAAGAAATACACTCCAAACCATAACGGATCCACCACCGAAAGGGAGTATCTCTTGAATTGTGCATGCTGCATTGCGCTCATGACGCCTTCGATAAACCCTGAAACGTCCGTTGGAGCTGTGCAGGTTGAATCGGCTCTCGTCCGTAAATAGGATACTAACACAATCCTGGAGCCACCAATGCAGGTGTCGTTGTGCGAAAGTCATCCTTGCTCTTCGGTGCTCCCTGGTGAGCGGGGACTCTCTGGCCGACCTCCGTGAGTGGTATCCATGTTCCGCGAAATGACATCGAATGGTATTCGTGCTAACAAGTGTCTGATGGACAGCCTGCAGCTTGGCACGATGGTCACGTGGTGTTGCACGTCAACGCGAGCTGCCATTAACCGTATATATCTGTCCTCTACGGCCGTTGTTACCCGTGGCCTACCTTGACCAGACCGCCTTGTGTGAGCATGTGCCAACTCGTACATCTGTAGGACCCTTCCGATGGTTGTTTGGGAGATCCCGAAAGTCGCCCCAGTTGTTGTCGGTCGTACACTGCAGCCGCCAGTGTTGTCATTGCCCCACAGTCGTAGAGTGTCAAACACCGTCGTAACTTTTCCATTTTAAATGTACAAACGTTAGGAGTTGAATACTCTCAATACCCGGCATACCCGTGACGTTACCTCTCCTACATGTCACTCACCGAATTT
>SEYY01012097.1:2500-5000 GCA_009176605.1 Armadillidium nasatum | reverse complement strand
CTGCCCTCCGTACCCCCCGACCCGTGAGTGATGATGATATTGTCGACTACTGTACACGATTTGGGGTATTTCCCATTTTTTCCACTTTCTAAAAAACTGAAAAAAAACTGACTTGCCAAACGTACGATTCTCGCGAGAATTAAAAATAAATAAAATTTACTTATATAAACTTATTATTATAAAATTTTTTTTTATTTCCCAACTTTTCTTACCTAAAATTGACAAGATTTTCAAAAATATAATCCTTTTTAACGTACTATTAGTATTTTTTGAGTTATGGGTGGATGCTAATGTAAAGTCTGGCCTATATATATATATATATATATATATATATATATATTATATATATATATATATATATATATATATATATATATATATATATATATATATATATATATATATATATATATATATATATATATATATATATATTATATATATATATATTATATATATTGAAAATTCTTCACCCCAAGAGTATATAAACAAAAATTATTGTTTTTAGTGGAATTTTCGAACCCACTAACCAATTGTTATTTCTAACAGAATTGCTCAGAACATTTTTCTTCTACATCGCCAGTTAACACTAATACCAACTAAGAAAATACCCAATTTATGTTTTTTTGAACAGTATTTATTTTTCGGGATAATATTAAATTGTTGCAGAAATAGATCTGCATCAAGTTCTGTAATTATATTTTCAAATATCTATTGAAAGTTATACTGTACTGAATCAGTCATATTCATTAATAATAAAAAATATATGGAAAAACACTGATAAAGTATAACAAATGAAAAAAGAAAACGACTGAAAAAGAGAGGACGTAGCCTTCTAAGTTAATTAGCCTAAGGTTTCTTATTACAGTTATCGTACTTAAAAAATTTTCATTTATATTTAATATATTTATATCTAAAATATTTGAACCAGTAAATATTTTTTATGTAATTTTAATTTTTATCTTTAAATAAAGCTTGCATTATGTATAAAAAAATTGCAAAAAAAAAAATAAAAATAAAAATTGGCTATAAATAGTTGTCACATGCTAAATAATTCTTCGAAAAATAAAAAAAAAATGGCAGAATAAAAGCATACGAAAAAGTGGCTATAAAAAAAATTGCCTAGTGTAGATATAATTATATATATTATATATATAATATATATATATATATATATATATATATATATATATATATATATATATATATATATATATATATATATATATATATATATATATATATATATATATTATATATATATATATATATAATTATATATATATAGTGGAACTCCAATATTCGTCATTAATCCGTTCCTGAGGGGATGACGAATATCGAAAAAACGAATATCGAATAATTTTTTCCCATAGGAATTAACTAAAAATGGATTAATTCGTTCCCAGCCTCGAATTTTGCCTATCTATTCTTTAACAAAAAAAAAATTTCAATCTAGAATCGATCTCCGAAATCATTTCAAACACTACAATTTAACTACAGTACATATTAAACAGCGTACTGCCATAAATAATACGCACTGTGTAGGCCTACATAAACGCTAAACACATAAAATTTTAAAAAGAAATTTACCTTTTGTATGAGAAAAACAATGATTGTTATTAAGAGTTTTTATTTTTAAGGTTATAGGCTATCGTAGGTAGGACGAATATTGATTTTTCGACGAATATCGGAAAAAAAATTACAGGACGAATATCGGAAAAGACGAATACTGGAGGGGACGAATATTGGAGTTCCACTGTATATGCTTAGGTGGAGATTGTTTCTGAGTTTCGATATTTTTTATATCGATATTTTTTTATGTCGATATTTTATTTTAATCGATACTTTTATACCTACAATTAGCCCTAGGCTATTATGTCGTGCAAACGTTCTTGTGTAGGTTAGGCCTCTTTTACGGCAACTTCTTGTGTAGGTTAGGCCTCTTTTACGGCAACTTCGGTAGTTCAGGTTATGATAAGTCGAATTAGGTTCTGCTAGAAAAGTAAGTAATAATAATTGTGTGTATGTCTAGTAATAGTACCTCTGGCAACTCTCTTGTTTACGATAGGCTTCTCCGATATTTTCGATTTTCGATATTTTTTAACAATCGAACCTCAGAAACAATCTCCACCTTTACCATATATATATATATATATATATATATATATATATATATATATATATATATATATATATATATATATATATATATATATATATATATATATATATATATATATATATATATATAGGCACAAGCTCAAATGGAGGAATGTTTTCTAAAAAAAAAATGGAAAATACCCCATATCTTAGAAATGGAAAAGTAGTCGACAATATCATCATCACTCACGGGTCGGGGGTACGGGGGCAGAGCCCCCCGTAGATATACCCTGGGTATAATACCCAGTTTAAGTTTTTTAGCCCAAAAAATGGCTTAAAAAACAATTTTTTTGAACATCTTACTTTGAACCCCAGTAAAAATTTTTTGTGGATCCTCAAA
>SEYY01012096.1:42500-45000 GCA_009176605.1 Armadillidium nasatum | reverse complement strand
TATATATATATATATATATATATATATATATATATATATATATATTATATATATATACTCTTCAAGAAAACTACATAAAACATCAAGAAAACACAAAACTATTCAAGAAAACTATGTAAAACTTTTCAACTATATAAAACTCTTCAAAAAGACTACATAGAACTCTTCAAGAAAACTACATAAAACTTCTCAAGAAAACTACATAAAACTTTTCAAGAAAACTACATAAAACTCCTCAAGAACATAAACCTTTTAAAGAAAACTACATAAACTCTTCAATAAAACTACATAATACCCTTCAAGAAAACTACATAATTCAAAAAAACTACATAAAACTTCCAGAAAACTACATAAAACTTCAAGAAATCTATATAAAACTTTTCAAGAAAACTACATAAAACTCTTCAAGAAAACTACATAGAACTTCAAGAAAACTACATAAAACTTTTCAAGAAAACTACATAAAACTTTTCAAGAAAACTACATAAAACTTCAAGAAACTACAAGAAAACTACATAAAACTTCAAGAAACTATATAAAACTTTTCAAGAAAACTACATAAAACTTCAAGAAACTATATAAAACTTCAAGAAAACTACATAAAACTTCAAGAAAACTACATAAAACTCTTCAAGAAAACTACATAAAACTTCAAGAAAACTATATAAAACTCAAGAAAACTACATAAAACTCTTCAAGAAAACTACATAAAACTTCAAGAAAACTACATAAAACTTCAAGAAAACTATATAAAACTCAAGAAAACTACATAAAACTCTTCAAGAAAACTACACAAAACTTCCACTCTGAGAAAATATAAAATATTCAACCGAACATCTTAATAAAAAAATGACATTTACAATCATGATAATTCTACAACGCAAGCTTTTTTCCCTAAAAAAAAAATATTCTAACAAATACTCAAGGTAATATATTCATTAGGAGTTTGAATATTTTATGTAAATGTAACATAACAAACCTAAAAAAAATTATTTCCTCATAATATTGACACTGTCATATTCAATTTTCATCATAAGAGACAAAATTCTAATTTCTTATTTACTTTGCAAGAAAAGAATTTTCTTAAAAGATCTCATCAAGAAAAAAAATATAGGAATGATTGTTTGATAATGATTAAATGTATTTGAGATGTCGTGGTAATGAGAAATGATAATTTGCTGAAAAGTGTTTTTTAAAATTCACATAAAATGTGGGGAATTTATTTAAATTTGAGATTTTTCCTACTATTTCATCCGTGACAATGAATAAGCAAACTTTATATATTTACCTCAGTATATGCAGCAATAATAAAATGTTGACACAAGACATAAGCCACACACACACACATAACACACACACATATATATATATATATATATATATATATATATATATATATATATATATATATATATATATATATATATATATATATATATATATATATATATATATATATATTAGTTCCATTAGTATTCTATGCAGATTGTTTACACGCTGTTGGTCGCGTTATACCCAAGATTCGAACCAGCATGTGAGTCAATCACTCTACCGTTTTACCACGATGATATACTAATAAAAGTGTACTATATACAATTTAATGATATTTGTTTTACTTATTAATTTAAATCAAAGTTTGCTGATACAAATTATATTATTCTATTTAATTAATGACAAATAGTGTATTGGTTTTAAAATTAATAATTTAATAATAATAATAATAATAATAATATAATATATAATATATAATAATAATAATAATATAATATAATTTATATTATATAATATATTATTATATATATAATATATATATATATATATATATATATATATATATATATATATATATATATATATATATATATATATATATATATATATATATATATATATATATATATATATATTATTATATATATACGTGCTTACTTTGCACAAACCCGAAGGAACCCAGAGAGAGTGAAAGAAACAGAAATAAAAAGTAAGGTAAGAATAAGAAGAAGAAAAAAAAAATTGAATCGGAAATAAAAAGAAAACCCCCATTTGAAAAGACTCCCTTTTTTGCAATCATCTCATCCGCCTAATTTTCCTAAACGTAAAAATTCTCCTTCGAAAAGTCAACTTAATATCCGACATTTTTCCTCTCTCAGAAGAAGGTTTTGAAAGAAGAAGAAGAAAAAGAAGAAGAAGAAAAAAATTCGTTCTATACACGAAATTTAACATCTGATATTTTCAAAGAGAAGACCAACCGGTTGCTTTGTCTATCTTTCAAAAAAAAAAAAAAATGAAGAAAAAAAAAAATCACTAAATGAACATTCATATTGCCCTTTACCCCTTTTTCCACTAAGAAACACAAAAAAAGGCAATGGACGCCTCCCTCCTCCATCCATTCCCACACACACACACACACACGGTTTTATCTTTACGCGAATAAATAAAAAAGTAGCAAAAAAATTCGTCTGCTTATATAAATTTAGCGCCATTTTGAAAATTCTTCTTT
>SEYY01012096.1:22500-37500 GCA_009176605.1 Armadillidium nasatum | reverse complement strand
GGAGAAAGCCTTAAAAATTTTCCTTTTTGTCTTTCTGTACTGCAGTCTCCTCCCTTTATTCATGTCTGACCTTAGCCATAACTGCCATTCTCATCCTAAGAGAGGGACTGAAAATCTTTTTCCTTCTGTACTGCAGTCTCCTTCCTCTATACAACTCTGACCCCAAATGTAACTGCTATTCTCATTCTAAGAGAGAACCTGAAAATCTCCTTTCTGCCTCTCTGTACAGCAATCTCTTTCCTCTATTAACCTTGACCTCAGCAGTAACTGCTGTTCCTTTTTTATTCTAGGAGAAAGCCTGAAAATCTTCTTACTGTATTACAATCTCCTTCTTCTATTCAACCCTGACCCATACAAAAACTACTATTCTCATTCTATCGTTCTACGAGAAAGATGTGTTCAGTTTTTCTTTATTCTATTTCTACACTATGTTTATCTTTGACACTTTCGAAAGATCATCTTGGTGTTAATCGGAATCTTAACTAAATGTTTTTCTCTTTCTATGGTGGGTTTAATACATACCCCTTATATATATATATATATATATATATATATATATATATATATATATATATATATATATATATATATATATATATATATATATATATATATATATATATATATATATATATATATATATATAATGTATAATATAGGATAAAATATAATTTCAGAATTTATAATATAATTTTGCACTGATTATTAAATATATAATTTTAATGAATAAATATTATATATATATATATATATATATATATATATATATATATATATATATATATATATATATATATATATATATATATATATATATATAATTAACGAAATGTTTTTTTATAAGCTATCAATAGTGGATTCGGTGCAAAAAGACCTATGATCCAATAAAAAATATAATAATGAGTTTTTCCGACCAGGTTGAGTTATTCACAGTATGTTAGATTTGAGAAGATAAACTCAGCTTCAGATCTAAAGTTTCATGGTTGTTCAAATCATCAGCAGAACTGGATCGAATCCTATCGCGATTGGACATTATGTAGTAAGAGTTTGCGAAGAATGCCTTACGCATATGGGTGACATAGATCTACTTTGTGTTGGCATCAGTTTTAGTGACATGCGAGTGTTGTTCTGGTTTAAATACTCCTTGTACCAAACTGCAATTAACAGAAGAAAGTATATTATGAATGACAGGTTTTAATATTGTTCAAGAAGGAGTTGAGGCATTTAAAAAATAGGATTCTTAGTTATTTGTTAATATGAGATTATTTTTTTCCATTTTATGGAGATTATGTGCCCCACAATACATCTGGATACAACCCCCATTTATGTTTTCTTTCTCGTTTTTTTTCGATTTTATGGAGATTATGTGCCCCACAATGCATCTGTATACAACCCACCCACCCCTTTCTTTTTCTTTCTCGTCTCTTCTCACTTTCTTTACACATACTCACACAAACACACAAATATACACACACATATATAAAAAAACTGACAGTCTTTATTAAAACGAATAGCTCAAGTCTATTTAAAATATCTTCACATCCAATGAATAAATTCACTTCCTCAACGTTAACAACATCCTCGTGCGTTCCATTTTCATAAAATTCAGCAAAAAACCAACAAATTTGCACCCACATCCAAAGTATCAAACAACAATATCATCAAATCAAATACAAAATCACCCACATATGATTTTAACGATAACAACAATAATTAAAAAAAATATATATACATCTATATTTATATTTCCAGAAGTAATAATGAACAGAGTTTTTTGAAAGGACAAAAACTTGAAAGAGTTTAACTAAAAAATAAAAAAAATAAAAAAAATAAAAAAAAAATTTACTCCATATTTCCTTTCATAGACCAAGAGTAATCAAATTATTTTTTTTCTTTCTTTCTTAATTTGGACTTTGGATTTGGTCGAGCTTGGCTTGATTAAGACATAAAAAGATCAAAGAGAAATATTCAAGGCATCGTATAAATAGAAAATAAAAATTCTCTTTCAATCATCAATCACAATACGGTAGTAGTAGTAATAGTAGTAGTAGTAATAATAATAATAGTAATATTAAAATAAAAATAAAAAATATGATTATAAAATAATAAAATAATAATATTAAAATATTAAAAATAATTTAAATAATAATAACAATAACAGGGAAAGGTGAGGGAATAATAATAATAATAATAATAATAGTATAATAATAGTAAGTAGTAGTAATAGTAGTAATAATAATAATAATAATAATAATAATAATAAATAATAATAATAATATTAAAATAATAAAAAAATATGATAATAAAATAATATTAAAATATTAAAAATAAAATAATAATAATAATAATAAAAATAATTTAAATAATAATAATAATAATAATAATAATAATAATAGGGAAAGGTAAGGAAACATTTACGTACCGTATTTACTTTGGAAACAATTTCCTTTACTAAGCTTTAGAGTTTAAGCCAATGACGAATATATAATGAAGTTAAGACTCCTAACTCTTGTATATCCTCGTGAGACTTGAAGACGATTCTCCAAATGTAGGTAAACAAAGACAAGTTAAAGAGAGACTTAAAGACAAGAGAAATACCATGAATGACGAAGAAGGCGAAAGAGAAATTGAAACTGACGAAATGAAGTTTTATTTTCAAGGTAAAAAATAAGAATTATTTGAGCAGAGCCTGATAGCAGTTAAATGTTTTTGGCAATGCCTAAATATTATATGCGGATCAAGAGCTGGAGCCAGAGTGTCATTAAGAAATATGGGTGGAGTAGAAGTGCCAGCTAAGTATTTTGAGTGGAGACGGAGCCAGAGTGTCACTAAAAAATATGGGTGGAGTAGTGCCTGCTAAGTATTATGAGTGGAGCCGAGGCCAGAATGCCATAAACTATTTTTTGGGGTAGACGCGCCGGAGCTACAGTAAGTATTTTGGGTGGAACCGAAGCAAGAGGACCCCTAAAGTATGTGGGTAGAGATTGAATACCCCTAACGTTTTTGGATGAAGCCCGAATATATACGAGGGAAGAAAAAGAATTACTGAACTATAAATTATTATTTTTTTTTTTTTTATTTAAAATTAAGTGAAAAAAAATTCTTAACAATCGAACAATCTTTATTTTAATTTAAATTATTTAAATTTCATAATTTCATCAAAATATAAACATGAAAAACTATGAAAAACAATCAAATATTCGATAAATAATTCTTATCTTAATTTTAGATAAGCATAAATAAAATATTTAATATTCACAAAATTGGTAACATACAAATATTTATATTGTAAACTATATTTTGATGTAATAAGTTTAAGAAATAATAATAATGATACTACTACTACTACTACTACTACAACTAATAATATTATTCTTCTTCTTCTTCTTATTATTATTATTATTAAAGATAATTTACCCGCAGAAATATTCGAATGAAGAATGATACCTTTTATACACACACAAATATACACGGCTGAAAAAAAGACATATATACATAAACATACACACATGTAAATACAGACAGACAGACAGAGACAAAAAGAAAATGACTAAATTGACTTAAAATGACGAGAAATATGAGAAGGAAGATGAGGAGGAAGTAGCGAAGGTTGAAAAGAAAAAGAAAAAGAAGAATTAGAAGAAAAAGTAAATGAGAAAAAAGATAAAGAAATTAGAAGAAAAAAAATAGAAAAAGAAATTTAAAAAAATAAAAATAACGAAAACTTAGAAGAAAGAAAAATTAGAATAAAAAATAAAAGAAAAAAAATAGAAAAATAAAAAAAAGAAAAATGTTTAGAAAAGAAAAAGAAAAAAAGAAAAAAAAGAAAAAGTTTTAGAAAAGAAAGAAAACTTACAAGAAAGAAAAAAAAGAAAAATTACAATAAAAATAAGAAATATCAGAATAAAAATAAAAAGAAGAAAAAAAAAAGAGAAGGTCATGAACATGTTTATTTAAGCAAGGATGCATCAAAGTAAAGTACAAATGAACTGAGGATCACCCAATGTGATTTGCAAAAACTTCAACAAACCAAAATAACTCTTAAACAACAAATAAAAAAGATCGAATATTGAATAAAGGCGTAAAATGTTACTTGAAACTCAAGAAGCGCAAACAATTATTCTTGTAAATGAAAATCTACTTGAGAAATTCTCTCTAAATTTACTCCTTCAATAAAGGAATTTAGGCTTATAAACAGAGAAAGAAGAAATATATATATATATATATATATATATATATATATATATATATATATATATATATATATATATATATATATATATATATATATATATATATATATATATATATATATATATATATAGAAGTGAGTGAATCTTGCCAGATCTAATAAAAAAATTTATAAAATTCGACTACAAACTTAGTATTATTAAATGAATAGGTTATACATTTCCATTTTGACTTCAAGTAATATTTTAGCATAGACATCAATAAGTAAATGACAGCATAAAAATTCATAAAAAATATCTTAATTTGTTTGCTAGACACCAGAAATTCATAAGACTCACCACGAAATTAACTTAAGAAGAAAACAAATAAAAAATCCTTTCTTATATATTGTATCTTTTCTGTCTTAAATATTTTAAATGAAAATGTTTCCATAATCTTTCTTTAAACGTTCACTAAATCTTCTTTCCATTTTTCATATTCTTTCTATTAACTTACACTGTATCTTCTTCCTATTTTTCAAATTCTTTCTATTATTTCACTGTATCTTTTTCTATTTTTCATATTCTTTCTATTAACTTTCACTGTACCTTCTTTCTATTTTTCATATTCTTTCTATTAACTTTCACTGTATCTTCTTTCTATTTTTCATATCTTTCTATTAAGTTCACTGTATTTTTTATATTTTTCATATTGTTTTTATTAACTTTCACTGTATCACTTTTCTATTTTTCATATTCTTTCTATCAATTTTCACTGTATTTTCTTTCTATTTTTCATATTCTTTCAATTAACTTTCACTGTATCATCTAATCATCCTTCAAAGTTTTAGTTATTTATTATTTTGATCTTTTTATAACATTCTATTTTCTATCTTTATTCTTCCTATCGTTTGATTTTACAGACATCATTTGAATGTTTACTACAAAGATTGATAATGTTAAATATCTTTCTATCTATCTATCTATCTATCTATCTATCTATCTATCTATCTATCTATCTATATATATATATATATATATATATATATATATATATATATATATATATATATATATATATATATATATATATATATATATATATATATATATATATATATATCTATATATCTATCTCCATATGAACATGTGTGCATGTGTATGTGTGCGTATTTGTGTTTGTGCTTATGTAAAGCAAGAATTCTTAAACCTTAAATGAATCTTTTATGAGCGACAAATATAAAAAGTATTTAGTGTAATTTGTTTGTTTCTTTATTCCTATATATATATATATATATATATATATATATATATATATATATATATATATATATATATATATATATATATATATATATATATATATATATATATATATATATATATATATATATATATATATATATTAGTGATGTATCGGATGTCAAATTTTTAATATCCGCGGATGAGAATGTGAATGGATGTCTATTTTTTTTAAACCCGCGGATGCAGATTTTTAATGTTCCACGTCTGCGGATGCGGATGTTTACGTTCCAGTATATAAAGGCAATATATATATATATATATATATATATATATATATATATATATATATATATATATATATATATATATATATATATATATATATATATATATATATATATATATATATATATATATATATATATATATATATATATATATATATATATATATATATATATATATATATATATATATATATATATATATATATATATATATATATATATATATATATATATATATATATATATATGTGCGCAACGATGTTATTTGCTCTTGTGTCTCTGATTTGGAGTCTCATGAATTTTCTACCTTATGGCTTAAGCTCTCTTGCAATTCTACTACTAAATTTATTTGTTCTGTCTATTTATCTCCTAATTCTACTGACTATAAAAAATTCTTCGACTATTTAAACTCCAAAATAGAGCACATTCTATCCTCTTCTCCTTTCTCTGAAATCATCCTTTTGGGTGATTTCAATGTTCACCACCGCCAATGGCTTTCCTCTAGTTCTCAATCTCCAGCCGGTGAACTCGCCTTCAACTTTTCTATCCAGAACAACCTTGAGCAGTTGGTGCAACTCCCTACTCGTATCCCTGACCGTCTTGGTGATGAACCCAACATACTTGATCTTTTCTTAACCTCTAATCCTTCTCCTTATACTGTTAAACTCTTTCCTCCTCTGGGTTCATCCGATCACCTTCTTATCTCCGTATCTTGTTCTGTCTCTTCAAGTCTTCCGCAAGAACGGCCCCCGCCTTCGGCGAGGAGACGTCTGTGGCACTTCGGTGCTGCTAACTGGTCAGACTTGCGGTTGTACTTCTCTGATTTCCCATGGAATGATTATTGCTTTCGTGGGAGGGGTCCCTTGGAGTGTGCCGAGCGTATGACCGAGGTGATTCTCTCTGGCATGGAAGCGTACATTCCATATTCTTTCCCTTCTACTAAACCTAACAAACCTTGGTTTAACTCTGCTTGTTCTCGCGCTATCCGCCGCAGGGATGCTGCCTTCAGAGATTACCGTCGTCTTCAAACTCCTGAAACTCATGCTACTTATATTTCATCCCGGAATCGTGCAAAATCTATTCTTCGAGATACCAAAAACTCTTTTCTCCGCCGCAAATGCAATAATCTTTCTGGTTCTTCTTCATCTCGCTCTTTCTGGCATTTCGCAAAAAATGTCAACTCTAACTTTGCTTCTTCCTCTTTCCCTCCTCTAGTATCTTCTGATGGCACAACTGCCATTTTACCTTCAACTAAAGCTGAACTCTTCGCTCAAACTTTTGCCTCTAACTCTACCTTGGACGATTCCGGAGCTATTCCTCCTCCTACAACCCCCTCCAACTCATTTATGCCTAACATTGTAATTTCTTCTAAAGATGTCATTTCTGCTCTCTCTGAGCTTAACACTAAGAAGGCGTATGGTCCTGATGGTATTCCTCCTGCGGTTCTCAAAACTTGTGCTTCTGAGCTTGCACCCTGCCTTGGTAAACTATTTCGTCTTTGCCTTTCTACTTCGATCTTCCCTTCTTGTTGGAAACGTGCTCTCATTCAACCTGTACCGAAGAAGGGGGACCCTTCTCAACCCTCTAACTATCGTCCAATTTCTTTAACCTCCGTTCTTTCTAAAGTTTTCGAATCTATCCTTAACAGGAAGATTTGGAAACATCTCAATTCTTCCAATCTTATCTCTGATCGCCAGTATGGCTTTCGTAAAGGACGTTCTACTGGTGATCTTCTTTCCCTACTTTCTGACTCTTGGTCCTCCGCTCTTCGGGGTTTCGGTGAATCTTTCGCTGTGTCGCTAGACATATCGAAAGCTTTCGATAGAGTCTGGCACAAAGCTTTGATTTCTAAACTTCCCTCTTTCGGAATCTATCCTTCTCTCTGTAACCTCCTATCTAATTTCCTTTCTGGTCGTTCTATAGCAGCTGTTGTAGACGGCCACCGTTCCTCCTATAAATCTATAAATAGTGGTGTTCCTCAAGGATCTGTCCTTTCCCCAACTCTTTTTCTAATTTTCATCAATGATCTTCTCTCTATAACTTCGTCTCCTATACACTCCTATGCCGATGACTCCACCCTTCATTATTCCTTTCAATTTGAAAGACGTCCCTCCCAACAGCAGTTATTAGACGCAAGAAGGATTGCCTTGGAGCAACTGACCTCTGATCTATCCCTGATTTCAAATTGGGGCAGAGAAAACATGGTCGTTTTCAATGCCTCAAAAACTCAATTCCTCCATCTTTCTACTCGACACAATCTTCCACACAACTATGACATCTTCTTCGAAAACACTCAACTCAAACCTTCATCTGTTCTCAATATTCTCGGTGTTTCTTTTTCTCGTGATCTTTCTTGGAAAGATCACATTATCTCTCTCTCTAAACAAGCTTCTAAGAGGTTGGGTGTTCTGTGGCGCCTTCGTAGTTTTTTTACGCCACCCCAGTTGCTTGCTCTGTATAGGGGTGTTGTTCGCCCTTGTATGGAGTACGCCTCGCATATCTGGGGTGGGTCCACACATACAGCTCATCTTGAAAAGGTGGAGTCTAGGGCTTTTCGTCTTATCAACTCTCCTGCTCTTACTAACTCTCTCCAATCTCTTTCTTCCCGTCGAATTGTTGCGTCACTCTCTCTATACTATCGCTATTACAACGGACATTGCTCTTCTGAACTCTCACGTCGCATACCTCCTCCACTGAGAAGGGCTCGTGTGACACGTCTTTCTACACAGTCTCATCCTTTCTCTGTCCAACTCTCCGACCCCAGACTTAACCGCTATGCTCAATCTTACATGTACTCTACTGGTAAAGTCTGGAACACACTCCCTTTATCTGTTTTCCCAACTTCCTTTGACTTGCACACTTTTAAACGCCGTGTATCGGGTCACTTCGGCAATTAGCGACCCCGAATCCGATTGCTTCCCAACTCCGGTGGATATTGGTAGGCCTTGGGCCTTTGCCCACCGGAGGAGACATAAAAAAAAAAAAAAAAAAAAAAAAAAAAAAAAAAAAAAATATATATATATATATATATATATATATATATATATATATATATATATATATATATATATATATATATATATATATATATATATATATATATATATATATATATATATATATATATAATATATATATATATATATATATATATATATATATATATATATATATATATATATATATATATATATATATATATATATATATATATATATATATATATATATATATATATATATATATATATATATATATATATATATATATATATATATATATATATATATATATATATATCACCAACTCTCATGTGCAGAGCCCTATTCAAGGATGGGGTGTTCGATCAATAAGGGAAAAAGAAAAACCCTACGAGTCCCACCTAACGCAAATTTCGTAGGTGAGCACAGGCGTGGGAATTAAAGTAATGGAGATTAAATTCGGCAGGAAACACAGAACATTGGATAGAATCCCACAAAACAGAAGTGCCTGGAAAGAAGGAGGCATCACAGCGAACAAGACTGAAGTTGTCTATGTCCACACAATTTATTTGCAGACAATGCACTCGTTGTGTTACGAGGACGTTGTGAAGGCGAAGGTATACGAGTGAACAGTTCCCTCGAGCATTTGCCGCTGTACTACCTATAGAAAAGAGACACATCACTAAGGTTACATCGCAGAGTTAAAGGGTCAAGTCAATTAGAAAATGTGAAACAATTTATAAATCTTTTAGCCTTTAACTCAACACTAGCCAAAAGACGGGTGAAACCTGAGCCACCCCAGATATGAGAGCAGTACTTCATACAATCGCGGATGTGGCCCTTGTAGAATTGGAGTAACTGCGAAGTAGTAAAAAATTCTCCCTGCCTAAAGAGAACTCCCAGCTTCTTTGAGGCAGACCTAGCATCCATTGTGATGCGAGGTTTCCAAGACTTTTTTTTGGTTATGCGAAGGCCAAGGTTGCATATACTGTCAACAGGAGAAACGGAAGTACCAACGAAAAAAATAGGAAAGTTTGGAGGTGTCTTTGAGAGGGAGATTTCTAGAAGTTGAGTTTTTAAAGAGTTGAATTTCACAAAGCTAAGACGACCTCACAGGGAAATTCTATTCAGATCAGCAAGAATGAAATCGGAAAGATGAATACGAGAGGTAACTCTAGATGCAAAAGAGGGAGCAGATTTGAAATGAATAGAAGAATGGAGGGTCGAGTCATTGGCATACGAATGGGTATGGTTATTGTATGGTTAGATGAACAGCTGAGAATACCATATAGAAAAGTAGTAATAGAGTAGGAGACAAGACAGAACCTTGAGGAACACACTATTGACAGGAAAAGAAGAAGTCGCTCCATCAACAACAGCCGAAATGGAATGATTAGAATAGAAAGCTAGACATAAGTAAGGAAAGAAAAGGAGGGGAGCTTGGAAAGCAGTGACGTATGTAATACACTGTCAAATGACTTAATCATGTCAAGCGCCGCAACACAAATCTCCCCATGGTCCCTAAGGGCAGAAGACCATAAATCTGTGAGATAGGAAAGTATATCACCAGTAGACATCGAACGTCAAAAGCCATACTGATGATCAGAAAAAAAGAGAATGGGATTCCAGATGATCTAAGAAATGAAAGTTAAAAAGGGTTTCAAAGATCTTAGACAGAATTCAAGTGAGAGCTATAGGCCAATAATTAGAAGCATCAGAGCTACTACCTTTCTTCGGAATAGGTTGGACTAATGCGCTTCCAACACTGAGGGAAAGTACTAGTATTGAGGCATCGAGAGAAAAGTTGAAAGAGAGACGGAGCCAGTTCAGAATCACACTCCCTTAAAACTCGGGGAGGAATGCCATCCGGGCCGTCTGCCTTCCTAACGTTCATAGATTTCAGAAGCCCATGCACCTGATCGAATGTAATCACAGGTAAAGGCATGGGACATTTGAGAGTAGAAGTAGGAGGAGTATTATCAGAGTCGTCCAGGGTTGAATTAGAGGAGAACAGGAGGTCGAAGAGATTATTAGCCTTTTCAGTTAGAGAGTTAGCAACAGAACTATCCGAGCGAATAAGAGGAGGAAAGTAAAATTATATACCCTATATATATATATATATATATATATATATATATATATATATATATATATATATATATATATATATATATATATATATATATATATATATATATATATATATATATATATATATATATATAATATATACATATATAATATATATATATATATATATATATATATATATATATATATATATATATATATATATATATATATATATATATATATATATATATATATATATATAATATATATGAAAAATAATTATTTCTTATTCATGCTATCCAAAAACTAAATCAAACATTAGACAACAAATTGATCACTTTCAAAATTTCATACATCCGCAATATCCGCATTTAATAATTGCGGATACGGATGTCAAATTTAATGCAGATTCTGATGTCACATTCATCACTAATATATATATATATATATATATATATATATATATATATATATATATATATATATATATATATATATATATATATATATATATATATATATATATATATATATATATATATATTTTTACCAGAAATAAAAAATCGGAGCCAGTAGTCGCATCCGAAAGGATTTCAGTAGAGACTTAGCAGGAGTAAAATAAAAATATTGGGCGGATCACAAACCAGGTTTAAAAAAAAAAAAAAAAAAAATTGGTCGAGCAGAAGCTGTCGCCTAAATCATTTTGGGTTGGAGCCTAATAAAAAAAACACACACACACACACATTAGACAACAATAAACAAACAATAAATGAACTCCAAAGCGGAGCAGTAGTAAGAGCTGACTGATTTTTAAAATGGCGTCGAAAAAATAAAAAAAAAAAATAAAAAAAATAACCAGAGTTGAAACTAACAAACGAAAAAATTTTTACCTTCCATGTAGTCCTAATTAAAAACCCATCACCCACAAAAGCTAACCACAATCGAAAACCAATATCCAGAAAATACCTTTAGAGAGATAAAATTAATTAATTAAATAAATCACTCCTTTGACTATGAATACCATCTACAAGACATGCTCTTTTATAACACAATACAGCAATGCATATTTAAACAAATACGGATCAAGAAGATGGCCAAATAATTAATATGTATACGACAAGCTAAGAAGAGAAGAGATTTAGAGCATTACTGCGGATTTGTTTGCAGAATCTCCTTTTAATTATGTGAGAGAGAGAGAGAGAGAGAGAGAGAGAGAGAGAGAGAGAGAGAAAAGAGAGAGAGAGAGAAGAGAGAGAGAGAGAGAGAGAGAGAGAGAGAGAGAGAGAGAGAGAGAGAGAGAGAGAGAGAGAGAGAGAGAGAGAGAGAGAGAGAGAGAGAGAGAGAGAGAGAGAGAGAGAGAGCTGACTTAATTAAGCATTGAGGAGTATACAAATTCTTGTCAATTAAAGTATTTTCTGATTACATTTCTTAGTGAATTTTGCATTTTCAAGATAAATATCCTTTAAATTTACAGAAAAAGCTTAACAAACTTTACATATATATATATATATATATATATATATATATATATATATATATATATATATATATATATATATATATATATATATATATATATTATATATTATATATATATATATATATATATTATATATATATATATATATATATATATATATATATATATATATATATATATATATATATATATATATATATATATATTATATATATATATATATATATATATATTATATATATATATATATATATATATATATATATATAGAGGTAATATATAAATCTTGGCATCCAATAAATCAAAAACTTAAAGAAGGCTTCTTATAATAAATCAAATCCTGAAGGACAATGAACAACTTTGAAAAACAATATCCCTCCCAAGCCCCCCCTAACCCTACCCCAACCACTCATCCCACCCCCAAAAAAAAAAAAAAAAAAAAAAATCCAAATATAAACTACCATCATTTTAAAATTAAAAACTTTCTCTTCAAATTTTGGAACAGATCATAAGTTTCCCATCCTACTCAAATTACCTCAAGGGGTAATAAGTAACTTCGCTTTAAAAAAAAAATAAATAAATAAATAAATAAAATTAAAATAAATAAAAAAGTCTTATTCTCTTTAAGATTTTTTTTCCTCTGGAGATTATATATATATATATATATATTATATATATATATATATATATATATATATATATATATATATATATATATATATATATATATATATATATATATATATATATATATATATATATATATATATATATATATATATATATATATATATATATATAATATATATATATATATATATATATATATATATATATATATATATATATATATATATATATATATATATATATAAGACTCGACAAAACAGTAATGATAAAGAAAAATGCAGTGAGGTGTTTCGTAATTTTGTATAATTAACTGTGAAGTTCAGCCATTAAAATTCGAGAACTTCAAATTTATAAAATTATCTGACAAAACATGTAAAAAAATAAAATACTTTT
Organism: Armadillidium nasatum; assembly: GCA_009176605.1. Lineage (NCBI taxonomy): Eukaryota > Metazoa > Arthropoda > Malacostraca > Isopoda > Armadillidiidae > Armadillidium > Armadillidium nasatum. The sequence goes on along the minus strand of SEYY01012096.1, from coordinate 24,242 downwards.
TTTAGGGGTGGAAACAGATTTATAAAAAAAAAATAAAAAAAAAAAAAAAAAAATAAAGAAAAAAACCGTACATACACACACAAGATACAATTGTAAGTCAAAAATAATAAATCGAATGGCTATAATAATAATAATAATAATAATAATAATAATAATAATAATAATAATAATAATAATAATAATAATAATAATAATAATAATAATAAACAATAATAATAATAATAATAACAAAAATCAAAAAACAATATTTCTAAAATAAAATATCACTTCTGACAAGAAATTTCAAAGACGAAAAATAAAAAAAAAATAAATCCTTATAAAATATGACAAGAAAAGAGTTTTACTTTGTATCGGTATCGGTAGTGGTATCAGTAGGTATCGGGGTATTATTTTTAGGTATCGGGTATCGGGTATAAAGTATTAGTATGTAGTAGTAATGTATCGGTATCCTATTAATAAATATATATAGTATATATATATATATATTATATATATATATATATATATTATATATATATATATATATATATATATATATATATATATATATATATTATATATATATATATATATATATATAATGTAAGAGAAGCCTACTCTGTTCTTTTGTTTATATTTACTAAGGAATTTTAAGATAAAAACTGCATCAAAAGATAACAAGTCTTTCAATATATTTCCTGCTCTCTTGCTATTTATTGTTTTCCAGTCTTCAAACAAAATGTCGAGGATTCAAATACTGATATTTTAATAAACGCCCATTATATAACAGCTCCCATACATACTATAGCTTAGTATAAAAATTAAATATAAAGATAGTAAATAGTAAACCTCTTAAGACATAAAAACACACATACTAAATATCAGACACTACACAAATAAACCATACTATACTAAATACAACTACTATATTATTAATTATATAAAATAGTTATATATAATTACGAAAATTAATATATAATAATATATTCTCGTCAACATATAAATAAGAAATAACGTCAAGCGATTAGCGTTGCGTCTGTCGGAGTGATGCACTCCAGAATCTCTCACGACATCAGTGCCTCAAAACATTCAGGTTACTTCTTCCAACCTCTTCCAGTGATCTTGCTCCTTCGTTGAATGATGGCTTCATTCACCGCCTCGATCCAATTCTTCCTTGTCTTCCAGCCGGTTACTCCTCCTTACTAGTTATACCTAATTCCAGACATCTACTCTCAGATCTCATCTCCATCCGCGCATGTAACTATTATATATATAATCGCAAAATGTTAATAATAGTATGTGCAGGCCAGGAATAGAATAATAAAAGCGGAATGACGGGTGAAAGGATAAAGATAGAAGAGAAGTAAATAAAGAGAGGAGAATACCAGAATAATAACGAAAAAATATAAGTAGTAAATAGAAATAGAGTAAGGGAAGATACATATAGAGATTATGAGAGAAGATATATAGAGAATGAAATTATATGTTGAACGTGTACTTATATGTATGAGTATAGTTAATGACTGCCGTTACTGGAAGCACGGTACTCTATGAAATTGTAGTGCGAGTCATGCGATTAGATGTACTCTGCGTAGCGAGTGAGAGGCGGACCCTCCCATACGAGTACGCACGATATCATACATTAAGTGAATTTTAGCGTGTCAAGTGAACATTTGATTTAAAGCACTGTGTGATATGTTCATAAGAGAGATTCGAGAGAGAGAGAGATAGTATCAGATGAGATCGTCAAATTGTTTACTTAA
>SEYY01012096.1:10000-15000 GCA_009176605.1 Armadillidium nasatum | reverse complement strand
CAAAGATGTGAAGACGTGGACTTTAAAATGGGTTATGAAAGTTTGGTTCCATAGTAAGAAATGCTTCATTATAATTATTATTATGATTATTTAAATAATAATAACAACAATAATAATAATAATAATAATAATAATAATAATAATAATAATAATAATAATAATAATAATAATAATAATAATAATAATAATAATAATCATAATAATAATAATAATAATAATGAGAAGGCCTATTGTTTAATGAATGCAAAGGAAATATTGGAAGGGATACAGTTCTACAAAAGTCAAAAAAAATTGAATAGTAAAGGACAATACCTTGTTAGGGTATAAGGAATTTAATAATAAAAAGTATTATTGTAAAATATATTTCAGTTGGAAAAATAAAAATATCTTGGGATGAAAATTGGATTGTGTGTGTGGGAATTCATCATTAGATTGGTTGAGGCATTGTCCGAAAAGGCTGATAATAAGTTTAGTATCCTCTGAGTAGCATGATTCTATCCGAAAACATTCTTCGAATGGTAAATAATAATAAGCATGATTTCCTTAAAAGGAGTGGCCAGATTCCGTGCAAATGCTACTATTTAGTGGATGGTTGTAAGGATAACGCAAATGGCTAATGTTATGGAAGCAATTACGTCATCATCTGAATTTAAGGAGAAATAAATTGGGGTGTAGAAAGGTGTTTTAGGGATTTATTAAAGTGAGGAAAGCAAAAATATAAAAATATAACAAAGTGAAAAGTATTAATATAGAATCCTGATAAATATAAATGATTAACCAAAATAAAAACAATATTTCGTTAACGATAAATTAGAAATGTAAAAATTTGTAATCTTTTAATTTTCATTACCTTCAACTTCCATAAGTTCATTTAATAAATCGAAATTGAAACAAAACGTATCCTTCATTCACCTGTACAGTTAAACAGTGCACGCTAAGAATTTATCACAACCTCTTCTTTGTTTATTCTTTAGTGTGTCGTACTTATTTTTAATTTCCAATGTGCACCCCTTATAGAAATTCAATCACAACTGGGACTGGAAAATCAAAAATTTCCAACAAAGTTGTTCAAATTTTTCTCTTGGAAAAAAAAAATAAAAAAATAAAAAAATAAAAAAAAATTATGAAAGGAAAGAGGATAAAGATTAAGCCTAGAAGTATTAAAGAAGTATTAGAGCAAAATTTAAACTTTATACATAAAAAGAAGAGAAATACACGGAAATAATAATATTAATAATAATAATAATAATAATAATAATAATAATAAATATTAAATGGATAAATAAATAATAACATTATTATTAAGCTGACATAGTCTATGAACATATATATATATATATATATATAATAATATATATAGTATATATATATATATATATATATATATTAAAAATAATAATAATAATAATAATTAAATAAATAATAATAATAATAATATATTATTATTATTATAACCATATTTAAAACAAATGCAGTAATAAAAAAAAAAATTTAATACAAAAATTTAAATAAGAAAATATTTTCTTATCCCAAAATGGGACATTTGAATATTCCCCAGCATATTTCTTCCGTCTCCCCTCTCCTCTCACCCCTCCCCTCCACTCGGTCTACAAAAATAAAAATAAATGAAATAATAATAATAATAACAAAAAACGATGTACGTACGGCAATTTTCGCGCCAAATTTCATTTTGTTCAATTTCACATTTTGGACTCCTGGAAAAGAAAAGAAAAACATACAATATTAAAATTATACACAAAACGAAACTAGTTATATAATATATTATATATTATATATATATATATATATATATATATATATATATTATAATATTATTATATATATGTATATATATATATATATATATATATATATATATATATATATATATTATAATATATATATATTATTGATTTTCCTCCTTCTCTATCCCACTCCGAACTTATTATAATGTCAAACTTTGTAATTTTTAATCTTAATTCTTGTGGTTAATATGTCATTTCTGCTCCTCTGAGTTTAACACTAAGAAAGTGTAAGGTTCTGATGGTATCTCTCTCTTGTGTTCCTCAAAACTTGAGCATTTGAGTTTGCACTCCACCTTGGTAAACAACTGTTTCATCTCAGCTGGAGGTGTGCGCTTATTCAAGCTGAGCCAAAAAAGGGGAACCCCTCTGTACCCTATCACCATAACTTCTGTTCTTTCCAAAGTTTTCGAATCTATCCTTAACAGGAAAATAAACATCTTATATATTCTAATCTTATTTCTGATAGCCAGTATTTTAGGTATTCTGTCCTTTGGTAGTTGTGAATCTTTTGTTGCTGCGAAAGTCAAATAGAAAATGCTCGATGGAGGTTGGAATAAAGTTATGTTCTTTCCGTGGTCTTCTCTCTGATTAACTTTCCGGTCGTTCTATGGCAACTGTTATAACTGTCACCGTTCATCATTTAAATCTATTAATAGTAGTGTTCCTTATTGCATTGTTCTATTACCAACTCTGTTTTTTTTCTACTTTTCATCATTGATCAGTCAGTTAATGCTATGATGGAACATATGGCCTTGGAACAAATGACTACTGGTCTTTATCGTATCTCTTGTTGAGGCAGGAAACATGTTTGTTTCTAAATGTCTCAAAAACCTAGTCCCCTCATCTATCTACTTGATATTATCTTCCACACAACAATATCATCATCTTCGAAAACACACAACTCATCATACCTTCATCTGCTCTTAATATTCTTCGTGTTTCTTTTTCTCGTAATCTTTCTTGAACGATTACTGGTTCTGTGTGGGGGGGTGTTGTTTGCCTTTGTATATAGGGCACATACTTAAGTGATTCCACATATATACTACACTTGTTTTTCGTTTTGTCAACTCCCTATCTAATTTGATAACTTTCTAACAACCTAGCAACTCTTTAATTTTCTCATAATCGAAGTATTACACCACTCTCCTTTTAAAATAGACCCTACTCCTTTGAGTTTTTTAGTCGTATGCCCAATCCTTTGAGGTCACCTTCACACGGTGTTAACCTTTTCTCTTTCTATGTTTCTGACCTCAGACTTATATTCTACGCTCATTTTTATATGTACTTTACACCTAAAGTCTGGAAGACGCCCCGCCCCATTTGCCTATTTTTTTAACTTCTTTTGATTTAAACATTATCAAACGCAGTGTGTCGGGGTTTGTCGGCCTTAAATTTGACCTTGCTCTTTAAATTTTCCTCAACATCAGCGTTGACTCACATGAGTAATAATAATAATAATAAAATATATTATATATATTATATATATAGAATATATATATATATATATATATATATATATATAATATATATATATATATTATATATATTATATATATATATATATATATAATATATATATATATATATATATATATATATATTATATATAATATATATATATATATATATATTATATATATATATATATATTATATAAGATATATATATAAAGCTTTACCCTGTGAAGTATTGTTAATTTTTTATAACTCAGCAAGAGAATATTTAAATTCATTCCAAAAAAAATAAAAATAAAATAAATAAAAAAATTTTTTTTAAATAAATGAATTTTAATACATTTAAAATCCCTTCAAACACTTTCTTCCTGTTAAACAAAACACTGAAATTAAAAGCAAGCAAATAAGAAAGAAATTTTTCTCTTTCTATCTTTTTCTCTATCCTTCTCTCATTTTCTCTTTCTATCTATCTATCATTTTCTTTCTATTTCTCTCTCTTTATATTTATCTTTTTTTTTATCTATTTCTCCCTTTCTATTTTTTCACATTCTCTCATTCCTATCTATTTTTCTTTCTTTCTTTCACTTTTTCTCTCTTTTCTATCAATTTTTCTTTCATTTTCTCTTTCTATCCTTCTTCCTCTTTATTTTATCTCTCTCGCCCTCGAAGGAAAAAATTACAAGTGAGTTTAAGGAGTTCTTCCAAACCATTCAAAAACTAAAACATTTCGACGTAAAAAGACTCAAGTCGAGCATCTCCGCGGAGACAGATTAAAATGGAAGAAAAGCGGCTCACTCTTTATTTCCAGTTAAAATAAAAGAAATAAATCATATATATATATATATATTAAAAAAAAAAAATAATATATATAATATATATATATTATATACTATATATTATATATATATATATTGATTTATTTCTTTATATATATATATATATATATATTATATAGATATATATAATAATTAATATTATATATATATATATATATATATATATATATGTGTGTGTGTGTGTGTGTGTGTGTGTGTGTGCATATTCAGCATTTCGCTGATAGTTCAATCTCTCTGTGGAATTGCTGCTATGTTATATGCTATGATCGAAGTATTCATGGTTCACATGGGTGAGAATCTAGTGTTGGTTTGATCAAGCAAGTCTGCAAGGGTAAGAGAGTCTAGGAATTTCTTTGTCTGAGTTGGCGAGCAAGTTTTAAAGTCTATAACTAATTTAATTTAAAATGTGTGTAGGGTAGGCTTGAAGGGTTAGAATGTTGGGTTGGTTTGAGTGAGTAGGTCTAAAACCATAAGAGTCTATATACGCTTGTTTTGAGTGAGTATAGGTCTAATTGGGTAAGAGTCTATGCTTATTTTGATTATGTAGATCCGAAAAGGAAAGAGCAAAAGAGTTAGTTTAAATGAGTATTTCTAAATGAATTAAGAGTCTATGCTTGGTTTGACTGAGTAGGTTTGCAAAAAAAATTTTAAAAAATAGTTTGTTCTTGGTTTAATTGAGAAGGCCTGAAAGAGAAAAAGTCTAGGCTTGGTTTGATTGCATAATGCATAAATCTTTGAAGAAGGAAGTTGTGAATAGGTGTGCATGGGAAAGAATTTAGGATTGGTTTGGTTTCAATATAATTGTTTTGACAATGGTTTTAAACTTAAAATAGTTTCTTTTTTTTTTTTTATCTTCTCAAAATATTAAAACTTCAAACTTTCAAAGAAAAAAAAAATACAAATTT
>SEYY01012095.1:0-12798 GCA_009176605.1 Armadillidium nasatum | reverse complement strand
ATATATATATATATATATATATATATATATATATATATATATATATATATATATATATATATATATATATATATAATATAAATATATATATATATATATATATATATATATATATTATATATATATATATATATATATATATATATATATAATATATATATATATATATATATATTATATATATATATATATATATATATATATATATATATATAAAGAAATGAAAGTGAGGGTGAATTTGAACTGTTACTAGCGCATCAGTTCTAAATATTTTATTTCAGAAGAAAGGAACTTTTCGAGAATTTCTTCCATATTATTCATATAATTTTTTAGGTTCATTTTCAACTTCAGGTTCCCACTTACCTATTGTATTTATCTTATAACTAAAATTGTCACTCATTCCTTGAAAACATTTGATTAGACAATAGGGTCATCCAATACTTATTATGTAAAGTAAGAGCTATTTACACTTTCTTTTTTATCTCTACATTTTTATTCAGATGCTTCTTAAAAACATGATCAAATACTTTCATTATTATAATTTTCCACTTTTGCTCAAAAAGAACATTTAAATTTTGACAAACTAAAAATAACATATATGTTTTCCTTTGAAGTTATGTTTTTACTTTCTTTCATTAATAATAACAGTAATTGTACTACTACTACTACTACTATAATAATAATAATAATAATAATAATAATAATAATAATAATAATAATTGTACTACTGCAAAGTAATAAGTATAAAAATAATTGTAATAAAAATAATAATAATAATCGTACTTCTACTACTACTACTACTAATAATAATAATAATAATAATAATAATAATAATAATAATAATAATAATAATAATAATAATAATAATAATAATAAAAATAAATAACTAAAAAAATAAAATAACATATATGTTTTCCTTTAAGTTATGTTTCTTTTAATAATAATAAATAATGTACTACTACTACTACTACTAACTACTACTAATAATAATAATAATAATAATAATAATAATAATATAATAATAATAATAAAAATAATAATAATAATGCATAACAATAGTTGTTGTTGTAATTACAATAACGATAGATAATGCATAATAATAATAGTAGTAGTATAATAACGATAATAATAATAATAATAATAATAATAATAATAATAATAATAATAATAATAATAATAATAATAATAATAATAATAATAATAATAATAATACCTTTAGGAATTTTTTGAATAAATTTGTAGACTGGAGATTGATTTATTTCGCTCCTAATTTTCATAAAATTTTTGGCAGGGAAAAAGTCCAAATTGTGAAATGCGTTTTTCATTTCTTCACTTTTTAAAGCCATCAGGAGAGAATTCACTTCCTCTTCTTCACGAGTGAGATTCATGTCGTGTCCTATGATTAATTTTCATTAGAACTCATTTTAAAAGATTTCATCAAGAATTTTTTTTTTTTTTAAATTTAATTTGAAAGTAGTTTGCAATATTGAACATTAGAAATTTGGTAGTGATTATTTCATGATAATCCTTTATTTTATTTTTAAAATTTTTTTTCGTGAAAAACCTTTAAAAATTATAGTTATTAATTATTCTTCTAGTAAGCAAATAAAAAATAATGGAATTATTTTAGACTGGTTTGAAAGTTTAAGGTCAGAGTACACGAGCTGCATTTTAAGTCAGGAGCACACGAGCGGCATTTTAAGTCAGGAACACACGAGCTGCATTTTAAGTCAGGAACACATGAGCTGCAGTTTAGATTAAGAGAACCCGAGCTGCAGTTTAAATTAAGAGCACACGAGCTGCATCTTAGGTCAGGAACAAACGAGCTGCAGTTCAAGTTAGGAACACACGAGCTGCAGTTTAGGTTAGGAACACACAAGCTCCATTTCAAGTCAGGAACATAAGAGTTGCAGTTTAGGTCAGGAGCACGCAAGCTGCAGTTTAAGTCAGGAATACTTTAGCTGCAGTTTAGATTAGGAACACACGAAGTGCAGTTTATTTATGTCAGGATCACACGAGCTTGCAGCTTATGTCAGGAGCACACGAGCGTCATTTTAAGTCTGGAACATACGAGCAGCATTTTAGATCAGGAGCACACGAGCTGCAGTTTAGGTCAGCAACACACGAGCTGTATTTAAAGTCAGGAGCACACGAGCTGCAATTTGTCAGGAACACGAGCTGCAGTTTGTCAGGAACACACGAGATGCAGCTTAGGTCAGGAGCACAACGAGCTGTAGAGCGGGGATAAGACAATCGCCCAGCTTTGAGCCGCTTGATTAATCTGTTTATACCATTTGTTCTTCATGCAAGTGTACAAAGCCGCTCTTGTATCATTGTATATATATATATATATTATATATATATATATATATATATAATATATATATATATATATATATATATATATATATATATATATATATATATATATATATATATATATATATATATAATATATATATATATATATATATATATATATATATATATATATATATATATATATATATATATATATATATATATATATATATATATATATATATATATATATATATATATATATATATATATATATATATATATTTGTGTGTTTCTCAGCATTAAGTATCTTCGTTATTGTATTGTGATTGTGTATAATTATTGTATCAACAAAAGTGTTTGCAGCAGTAAACGATTATTGCAACGTGGCTTATTTCATTACTCTTGAACTTAAGGTCTACTGTACTCAGATTCATTTACAAATAATTGGAGTCAGATTGTATATAAACAATAAATAATATATATATATATATATATATATATATATATTATATATATATATATATATATATATATATATATATATATATATATATATATATATATATATATATATATATATATATATATATAGTGGTAAAGGGGCACTTTCGGCAGGTGCCAGATTTAGCTCCTCGAAAAAATCTGGAAACCTATTCCTAAAGGGATTTTAATTTGCAATGCAAATCACTCCGCTCAGATTGACCTCATGTTTTTTATTGACACCATTTTGGGGGTTTCAACCCATTGAAATTGGCCTCAAGTCTAGGAAAGGGGCACCAGCGGGGTGCCCCGTGAACTCCACAAAAATGGTATCAGGAAGATATGTGAGTTTGCAAAATCACTGCGTTCACCTCACTCTCTTTCCTGACCATTTTCTTTTGCGGTTCAGTCAGGCTGAAATTGGTTCGAATCTTGGGGTCTGGGGGTCCAGTGGTCCGCAACGGTCGGTAAACCGATAAAGAAAAGGTCAGGAAGGTCCCTGAGAATGCAGTATTGCACTCAAATGAAGAAAGGGCCAATAGGCTTAGGTTGCCAGATTTTTTCGTGGTAGCTAAATCTGGCACCTGCCGAAAGTGCCCACTTACTTATATATATAATATATATATATATATATATATATATATATATATTATATATATATATATATATATATATATATATATATATATATATATATATATATATATATATATTATATATATATATATATATATATATATATATATTATATATATATATATATATATATATATATATATATATATATATATAAAATTTATATTATATATATATATATAATTATATTATATATATATAACTTAATAAATAGGATGTGAAATTTTTAATATCCGCGATGTTAATGTGGATGCCAATTTTTTCACATCCGAGAATGAAGATGCGGATTTTTCATGTTCTACATCCGCGGAACGGATCTTACATCCCATATATAAAGGATATAGACTAATATATTATATATATATATATATATATATATATATATAATATATATATATATATATATATATATATATATATATATATATATATATATATATATATATATATATATATATTATATTTCCTCCGGTAGGCAAAGGCCAGAGTCCTACCGAATTCCGCCGGAGTTGAAAAAACACTATTGTGGTCGATGGTGACCGACGCGTCCAAATACACGGCGTTTGAAAGTATGCAAGTCAAAGGAAGTTGGGAAAACAGATAAAGGGATTGGGTTCCAGACTTTACCAGTGGAGTATATGTAAGATTGAGCAAAGCGGTTAAGTCTGGGGTCGGAGAGTTGGACAGAGAATGGGTGAGACAGTGTAGAAAGTCGTTCGCCATGGCTCTTCTCAATGGAGGAGGTATGCGACGATAGTATAGAAGAGTGACGCAACAATTCAACGGGCAGAAAGAGATTGGAGAGAGTTAGTAAGAGCAGGAGGGTTGAGAAGAAATGCCCTAGACTCCACCTTCTCACGAAGAATTGCATGAGTGGAGCCACCCCAGATGTGCGAAGCATACTCCATACAGGGAAGAACAACACCCCTATACAGAGCAAGGAACTGTGGTGGCATGAATATATATATATATATATATATATATATATATATATATATATATATATATATATATATATATATATATATATATATATATATATATATATATATATATATATATATATATATATATATATATATATATATATATATATATATATATATATATATACGCATCACAACCCTACGGGCAGAATCCTATTCAAGGAGGGGATGTTAGATCAATGAGAGAAGAAGAAAAAGTCCCACCTAACGCAAATTTCGTAGGTGAACACAAACGTTGGGTTTAAAGTAATTGAGATTACATTCGGCAGGACACTCAGAATAAGGGAGAGAATTCCACAAAACAGAGGTGGGTAGAAACAAAGAGGAATCACAACGGACAAACCTGGAGTTGCCTATGTTCACACAAAATTTATGTGCAGACGATGAACCTCTTGTGCTATGAGGCCTTCGTAAAGGTGGAGATATGCGAGTGAACAGTTCCCTCAAGCATTTGCCGCTGTAGTACCCATATAAAAAGAGACAAGGCACCAACGTCACGTTGCAAAGATAAAGGGTCAAGTGAATTAGAAAGAACGGAACAATTTATAAATCTTTTAGCCTTTGACTCAACCCTATCCAAAAGATGGGTGAAACCTGAGCCACCCCAGATATGAGAATATGAGAGCACTATTCCATACAAGAGCCTATGAGTAACTGCAAAGAAGTAAAACTTTCTCGCAGCCTAAACAGAACTCCCAGCTTCTTTGTGATGAGAGGTTTTCAAAATATTTTTTTTCCTTATGTGAAGACCAAGGATGTTTATACTGTCAACAGGAGAGACGGGAGAACCATAAAAATAAATAGAAAAGTTAGGTGTCTTTGAGAGGGAGATTTCAAGAAGTTGAGTTTTAAAAGAGTTGAAATTCAAAAGGTTGAGACCACCCCCACTGGGAAATTCAGATCAACTAGAATGGATTCGGAAAGATAAAGACGAATGGGAACTCTAGATGTAAAAGAAGGAGCAAATTTGAGCTGAGTAGAAGAATGGAGGGTCAAGTTATCGGCATATGAATGAATATTGTTAAATAAGCAGCTGAGAAGATCATTAATGAAAAGTAGGAATAGAATTGGAGACAATACATAACCCTGAGGAAATGAAGAAAAAGTCAGTCAGTCAACAGCAATCGAAATTGAACTATTAGAAAGAAAGCTAAACATAAGTAAGCAAAGAGTTGGAGGAAACCCAACGGAGTGGAGCTTGGAAAGCAGTGCCTCATGCCATACCATGTTAAATGACTTAGATATGTCAAGCGCCACCACACAAGTCTCCCCATAATCCCCAAGGGAAGAAGACCATAAATCTGTGAGATACGAAAATATATCTCCAGTAGACCTCGAATGTCGAAAGCCATACTGATGATCAGAAAGAAGAGAATGGGGTTCCAAATTATTTAAGAAATGAGAGTTGAGAAGGATTTCAAAGATCTTAGACAGAATACAAGTGAGAGCTATAGGGCGATAGGTAGAAGGATCAGAGAGGTTACCTTTCTTCGGAATAGGTTGGACTAATGCGCGCTTGCAACACTGATAGAAAGTACTAGTATTGAAGCATAGAGAGAAAAGTTCAATGAGGGACGGAGCCAGCTCAGAAGCATACTCCCTTAAAATTAGGAGAGGTATGCAATTCGAGGCCAATTGCCTTCCTAACGTTCAAAGATTTCAAAAGCCCATGCACTTGATCAAATATAATCACAGGTAAAGGTATGGGTCATCTGAGAGGAGAAGAAATAGGATGAAATTGCCGGAGTCGTCCAGGGTTGAATTAGAAGAGAACAATAGGCCGAAGAGATTAGCTTTTTCAGATGGAGTGTTAGCAACAGAACCGTCAGAGCGAATAAGAGGAGAAAGGAAGATATATATATATATATAATATATATATATATATATATATATATATATATATATATATATATATATATATATATATATATATATATATATATATATATATATATATATATATATATATATATATATATATATCCGTTTACGATCCATTTATCCTGCTTTTTATCAGTATCCGACCGGATATCATCATCTTCCAAAATCTTTTTGATTCTGTCTTGTCTGAGGCGTAGCATTGGTTTCTCGAGCGGTGTCTCTTTTCATGTATCCGGCTTGCTAGGCCTGTCGCCACAACCTCCAAATAATACTGGAGGCACATAGGAAGGGACGAACAGCTGATAGGTCTAGTTGTAAGACTTTATGATTCTGATGTCATATTGAGTCACGTTCAAAATAATCAATATTCAAGTTGAAATTTGCAAATATTTAATTTTCGTTATATTAATTCTAAAACATCACTTATTTTACTTTTCTTGCTTCAAATGAATAAAATAAAAAAAATAAAATTCCTAATTTTAAGAACAAAATTTCCATATTATTAAAGTATCCAATATCTTTGAATACTGTTTTTCATTAACTTTATTTTTTTCAACTCAATTCTAAATGACCACTGGAATATCTCCGGCTATTCATGTTGAATAAATTCAGATATGCATTCAAAAGTTTATTAAACTATTTACATTACAAACATGGAAGTTATTTTTTCACAGAAAAAAAAAATAATAATAATATATATATAATATATATATATATATATATATATATATATATATATATATATATATATATATATATATATATAATATATATATATATATATATATATATATATCAACTCTGGATGGCAAAGACCAGAGGTATACCAATTTCCATCAAAGATGGGGAATATATTAAACATAATCGATTAAAGGCCGACATGTACTGATGTACTGCACTTGAAGGGGTGCAATTAAAAGGGAGTTAAGGACAGGTTGCCAGATTTTCGAAATCTGACACCCCCCGAAAGCGCCCTATATACTGACCTCACGCTCTTTCCTGACACCATTTCGGGGGTTTCAAACCATTGAAATTGGATTCAAGTCTGAGGAGGGGGCCCCCGCGGGGGCCCCGTGAACCCTCCAAAAATGGTATCAGGAAGGCGATACATGTACATGTAAGAGTACATATAAAATTGAGCATAGAGGTTGAATCTGGCGTCAGAGAGTTGGACATAGAATGGATGAAACTGTGTAAAAAGGCTTGTCCCTCGAGCCTTTCTCAGTTTAGGAGGTATGCGACGGGAAAGTTAGAAGAGCAATGTCCGTTGGAATAGCAATAGTACAGAGAAAGTGACACAACCGATTTATGGGCCGAAAGAGATTGCAGAGGGGTAGTAAAAGAGAAATAGTTTATAAGATGAAAAGCCTTAAACTTCATCTTTTCGAGTACAGCTGTTTGAGTGGAACCACTCGAGATGCATGAATCTAACTACATACAGAAGCTAACACCTATATACAGAGCAAGCAACTGGGATGAAGTGAAAAACTTCCGAAGTAGCCTCTGAGCACTCAACCTCTTAGAAGCTTGTTTAGAATGAGAAGTATTGTGATTTTCGAAGAAAGATCACGAAAAAAAACTGCAAGGAAAATATTACCAGAAAACCTCCACTTTTGTCCATTTAAAATAATGGTTGTACAAGAATTCAATGCGACAGACTGGTTAGGCTGCAGGAGTTATGAGAGAATATTCTACAACATTTTCAGAAAGATGCACTATTACTCTCTAGTGCAATGACGAAGATCATTTTCACTCGAGTGGCTGTATATAAGCATGCAAACAAAAGTTTCGCTACTGGTATGAAGACAATCATCGAATGCTACACGAAAGACTGTTGCACTCAGAGAGAGTGACTGTTGGCATCATGGCCTCTTGGGTCATCATTTCTTATATGAGTGGAGTTTCCATTATCGTAACGTCTCTCCATTGCATCCATATATTCGGAAACCTTATAAGGCCACCAACTCTAGCATCCTGAGCATGAGAAACCCAGTATGTTGTTTCAGCAAGATGGAGCTACAGCACGTACAGTTCAAAGATCTATGCAATTTTTAAGTTTACAGATCGGTTGATCTCGTTGTGTGGCGATGTTGGTGTCCTTTGGACTCACACTTTTGATTGTTTTCTGTGGGGGCTACTTAAACAGCGAATATATACTCATCGACCACAAACCGTCGACACTTTTAAGGTTTTTATTCAGCGAGAGAGCAGCTGTTCCACTTGACATTTCTTGTCTAGTTACGGCAGTCCTCAGAATGTCGCTCAAAGAGTGTATAGACAACGACGGCAAAAAATTTGGAGAAAATAGTCTTTAAAACACACCTTAAAACAATATTGAATGACATTTCATGCGTGCACTCAATAGCTACCTTCAACCATTTGGTTTTTTCACTTACCTTTATTACATATATATATATATATATATATATATATATATATATATATATATATATATATATATATATATTATATAATATATATATATATATATATATATATATATATATATATATATATTAAATTCATAAACTAAATTAGCAATTAATGTGAATTTGAAGGAATATCCGGCAATTTTATCCTGATATCCGGCCGGATAGTAAAAATCGGATATTCTGCAATCCAGCAAATTCACTATCCGGCCCATCCCAAATTGTCATGTATAGTGCTTTGAAGTAAAGTAATCCACTGCTATGATTCACAAGACGTAAAGCAAAAATAAGTATTAAAAGTTTTTTTTAATTGCGTAAAATATTTGAAACGAGGCGTGTGCTCACTTTTATTTAATGGTGTTCGGATAAGCGAAGCTTGACAGCATTCAGACTGACAGATGCTCGTATGCTGCTTAAAACTTCATAAATGAGTAAAAAGATAGAACTAGTTTTATTATGAAAAAAAATTGGATTTATTAAAAATGTATTGAATGAAATGAAGAAAGTTATGAATCTATGTTAATTAACCCTAAAAATATCAACATTGAACATTTTTAAAAAAGTTATGATTTAATTTTAAGAGAATTTCAAAATGGGTACTAGACTTGGAATCTGTTTCTTAAACCTCACCAAGCATGTGACTTAGATCTGCTTCAACCAAATCTTCTCTTTCTTTCCAATAAGTTTCGTTAGAAGAGAGAATAGAAGGCCTGGCGTTTGTCACAGTATTTAAACCGATAAGTAAAATAATGCTAATAATAATAAAGTTAATTTCTAAAAACATTTTTTAATTCATGTGTATTCTGCAAAGAAAAGACAAAATTAAAATTAAAAAAACTAAATAAACTAAAGAATAAAATTCAGGCTTCGATAAAACTTTGAATTTTTGAAGTTTTACAAAGCAGAATCTTTTTTGCCAATTAATTTGAAAATATTAACAATTAAATCATTTACTTCACAACTATATTAATCATACCAGAAATCAATTTCTCTTATTTTTGAATGTATAAAAGTGTTATCGTATGATAATTTCAGCCTTCAGCTTTACAGGAACATCTTAATAACTTTTAATTAGAAAACCTTTGAAAAAATTACTTTCTGATTTTTAGATTTAGATTTTAAAATTCAAAGAATTTTCATATCCACTAATATCAATTTGTTGAATAAAATAAATTTGCATTTTTTAAACTTATTTCATTCATAAACTATTAACTTTACTTATTCAGCATTTTCATATATATATATATATAATATATATATATATATATATATATATATAATATATATATATATATATATATATATATATATATAATATATATATATATATATATATATATATATATATATATATATATATATATTAGGGATGGAGCGATACCAAAATTTTTTTTTTTTATTTATAATATATTTATATATAACTACGATATATATATATATATATATAATATATAATATATTATATGCCGATACTATATATATATATATTATATAATATATATATATATATATATATATATATATATATATATATATATATATATATATATATATATATATATATATATATATATATATATATATAATATATATATATATATTATATATATATATATATTATAGATAGATAATAGGTAATAATAAAAGAAATAAATAATTATCTTACCTTCAATTTTTTGCTTAACTTTTAACAGATGAAATAGATGAAGGGAATTTTATAAAAAGGATACACATATATATATATATATATATATATATATATATATATATATATATATATATATATATATATATATATAATATATATATATATATATATATATATATATATATATATATAATATATATATATATAATATATATATATATCTATATGAAGAAGATACAACGCTAAGAGAAGGTAGTTTTTACTATATAAGATTTAGAATAAAATTATTATTTTTTTTAAGCACAAGATAATTTTTGAATGATACGGTTGTTTCAAAGAAGAATTCACTAACTGAACTATTTTCGGCTTTCAAAAAAGCAGAAGCTAAACTCAATTACGATTTACAAAAGCAGAAACAGCGGAACTTAAAACAGACTTTTAAAGCTTCATAGAAAGATGAAGGTTTGAGTTGTGAGTTTTCGAAGAAGATATCATAGTTGTGTGGAAGGTTGAGTCGAATAGAGAGATGGAGGAACTGAGTTTTTGAGACATTGAAAATAACCATGTTTTCTTTACCACAGTTTGATATACGAGAAAAATGGGAGGGCGGTTGCTCCAAGACTACCCTCCTTGCGTATATTAACTGCTGTTAGGAGGGTCCTATTTCAAATTGAAAAGAGTAACGAAGAACGAAGGGTGGGGTCATCGGCATAGGAGTGGATGGGAGATGAAGTAACAGTGAGAAGGCCATTAATGAAAAGTAGAAAAGAGTTGGGGATATTACAGATTCTTGAGTAACGCTACTATTAATATATTTAAAGGATGAACGGTGGCCGTCTACAACAGCTACTATAGAACGACCAGAAAGGAAATCACAGAGATGGATAGATACCAAAAGAGGGAAGTTTGGAAATCAAAGCTTTGTGCCAGACTCTATCGAAAGCTTTTGATATGTCCAGTGTGACAGCAAAAGATTCACCGAAATGCCTAAGAGTAGAAGGTCAAGAGTCAGAGAGATGGGAAAGAAGATAACCAGTAGAGCGTTTTTACGGAAGTTATACTGGCAGTCATAGATAATATTTGAAGAATTGAGATATTTCCAAATCTTCCTGTTAAGGATAGATTCGAAAACTTTAGAAAGACCGAGATTAAAGAAATCGGACGGTAGTTGAGAGGAGTCCTTCATTTTATGCACATTTTTGTTATTATTATTATTATTATTATTGTAATAAATGATATCATAATTAAAGTTTCTGTCATTGTTGCCAGGATAATAAACACTATCATTAATATTTTCTGATTTATTACTTTAGCAGGAACTTAATATAACTTATTTTATTTTTTAAATGAAGTAAAATATTCTCAATGTATTAAATATGAGTTCTCAAAGGAAACCACAGTGTTTTCCCCTAGCAGACACTTCTCACAGAACTGGACAGTACAATATGATTATTATTATTATTATTTAGTAGTATAGTACCTACTGTAAAATTGAAAACGTGTAAATGTACAATTTCGTAATAAAGTTTGAGCAATTTGTTTTCATTATAAAAAAAGACCCTAAGTGACGTTAATTAAGGCTCTGAAATGGTTGAAATAAATGTAGGAAATATCCTAAATTGAGTCAAAATGTTCTGTTTTAACAATAACTTCTCCTCTCAGTAATATTACTGTTAAGAACGATTGTTTGTTGATTTGCGAAAGCACAGTATATCTAAAAGCACAACATAGACTTAGAGATAAAAATGAATTGAGAGAAATTTCTATTTATAAAATGTAGCTTTCCTTTATTGCTTAAATGTTAAACTAAATACTTTAATCGCTGTCTACCAACGCTTTCTTTTTTCTAGATGTAAAATGAGTTGGGACTTCGTCCCGCTTCACATGTCCCGTTCAAGTGCCATTAACTACGTTTTTATCATTATATGATATTAAAATAAAATTTTTTTAACCTAAGCAGAATTATAGACAAATTTCTTAACTCTTTCGAATGTTTTTTCATTCTAGTTTAAGTTATAGTTTTTAAATTCTTAATTATTACAAAAGTACTAAATTAAAAGATATGATAGATATTCACATCATCATTCACATTAGGACAGCGTAAAATTTGCATATATATATATATATATATATATATATATATATTATATATATATTATATATATATATATATATATATATTATAATATATATAATATATATATATATATTATATATATATATACTATATATATATATATATATATATATATATACATATATATAAGATATAATATATAAGATATAAATATAAATTGAAAGTAACTTTCATTCCGATACCGTCACGCTATAGAACTTGACTGACTGATTGTACCAGACATGCAAGAACTTCTTACTCTTTCAGTTAAAAATTTTCGCTTCTTTGTTATTATTATTATTATTATTATTATTATTA
>SEYY01012093.1:7500-20645 GCA_009176605.1 Armadillidium nasatum | reverse complement strand
TAATAATAATAATAATAATAATAATAATAATAATAATAATAATAATAATAATAATAATAATAATAATAAATCCCTCTAAAAATTTCATTTTAAGGTAATATATACACTGCAAAAATTGTCCTAACGAATCGTTGAGACAAGTGATAAAAATGTCACAGTAAAATTTTCAATAGAGAAAAGACATGTTAAGCATAAGAAAGTCGCTTCGCTGTTTTATTTTCTAATAAGAAAATAACTGGAAAAATTTGCTGCGACATTTTTGCCACTTGTCCCAACGATTCGTTAGGACAATTTTTGCAATGTACGAGTATATTTACCATCGCCAAACACTTTACCTTGGAAAATATTGTCAGGTTTGGTTAACAGTGAAGTTTTTTTCCAGTATCATAACGAGGATAATGTTGCTCAAATTACGTTACTGTGATCTTTTCGATCTCTCTCTCTCTCTCTCTCTCTCTCTCTCTCTCTCTATATATATATATATATATATATATATATATATATATATATATATATATATATATATATATATATATATATATATATATATATATATATATATATATATATATATGATTTTTATGTAAATTGGTTTTGAAATAATCTTTACCTTTACAAATCTGACTTTATTTATTCTTTCAATTTCGTATTCATTAAAAACAAAAAATAATTAACTGAAGAGTTGATTTAAATAGCAAAAAAATAATTATAAAAAAAAATAAAAATAAATGAATAAAATAAAAAGCCATTAAACTCAATCATTTTATATCTTTTCGACCGAATTCAAAATAGTTTTTTTTTTTTTTTTTTGTAAATTTAGTTTTAAATATTAAAAGGTTTTTCAATGTCTTTTCATTAAGGGATAAAAAAATTTATTAAAAACATTCGACAAGGTTTGATGGTAATAATAATAATAATAATAATAATAATAATAATAATAATAATAATAATAATAATAATAATAATAATAATAATAATAATAATAATAATAATTAATAATAATAAATTGTAATAAAAATAATAATACTAATAATAATAATAATAATTAATAATAATAATAATAATAATAATAATAATAATAATAATAATAATAATAATAATAATAATAATAATAAAATCAGTTGAAGTTTCTCTTCCAAATTTCCAAAAGATTTTTTCTTCTTCTATTTCTTTTATTTGCTGACCGGTTTCATCCGCCAGCTTCCGACATCATCAGAGCTTGGATGCTAGAAGATGAATGATTTATTTTAAGATTTTTAATTAAAACAAAAGTAAAGATAATAAATTTTGAAATATTATTTAATAAAATAGATATTTAGTTTTTGTGCTTTACAAGAGGAATGAAAATTTTTAAAATAATATGAATAACTGCGACTACCACTACTATTATTTATAACTATACTAAAAGGAAAAAAGTATCATGATTGGTTAGAGTATCTCTTCTCCTCACTATCAATGCACTGTGTGTTTGTTTGCATGTATAAGGACATGCTAGTGCTTGGGTACACATGTGTGTGTGCGCGTCTGTGTGTGTGTGTGTGTGTGTGTGTGTGCGTGTGTGCAAGTGCCGGAGAGAAGGGAAGTCTAAAATTTATTAAACTTTGGTGTATTGATCAAATATGATTAAATTCAGTGAACTTTACCTCCATTTTAAATTTACATACTTTAAATATAACTTTTTTTTTCAATACTTTCTACAATTTTCTAATATCATGTAAATTATTAAACGTTTTTAGGTGTATATATATATATATATATATATATATATATATATATAATATATATATATATATATATATATATATATATATATAATATATATATATATATATATATATATATATATATATATATATATATATGTATAGTAATTTTAGATATTTATTTATCAGAATTATTTCTATTAAGATATTTGCATATCCAGATAAACCTTTGGAATAGGTTAATATATAATGGAAAACGAGAACTGTTAAATTAATATGTTTGTGTGTAGCGTTGCATTTTATATATTAAATCATATTATCGATATGAATTATGTATTATATTTGCTTACGAATAGTTTGATAAAAATTGGAGCCAAAGAATGTATATTGTAAAGGCTGCTTTTTTCCTTCCTCACAAAATTCATAGGACTTCCAAGGGTTTCTTTGAAATTTTTTAAATTTAAAAAATAAATATAATTATAATTTTTCTTCTATGAAATTTAAGATTCCTTTTTTTCCAGGGTTTATTCAGCCTTAAGTATATGTTTAAACGTTTGTTTAGTTTGTAGTGAAGATTATATATTCCGTTCTTAACCAGAGAGATATTTAGTTTATTCTCTACTCATGAATTATAGCTTGAAGTATATCGAAAGGGATTTCAAATTGTTAATTATCCTGTTTTCGCTTCTGGGTTGGTTATGTATTTGAATAATAAGTGTTGATGGAACTTAAATATGGGTGGAGATATAAGGAGAGTTAGTGATTACGATCTCATAAAAATGTAGATCAATATGATACTAGGAAAATTTAAATATAACTTAAAAAAAAATTTCAAAAATCGCTAAATAAAATTCGTCTATAAAAAAAAAAAAAAAAAAAAAAAAAAAAAAAAAAAAAAAAAAAAAAAAAAAAAAAAAAAAAAAAAAAAATATAAACATTTTCCGCCCTTCTAACCGACCTTCCTTACACTTGATTGAATCCTTTCAATATTTTCTACTAAATTATTATTCATAATCATGAAAAAAGAAACAATTATTACAGTTACCTAAAATTTTAGATTTATTTTCTCTATTTGAATTTAAAATTTCGATTCTCTCCCTTACTCTCACTTCTCCTTCTCCCTTTTTCTTCGAAGTCTTCACAATCTTCAAAACATTAACCTTATCTTCCTCTCTGCTTCGTTTAACATTTATTGCATAAACGTTAGAAACGCTTAATTTATTTTATTCTTTCATCGGAAAATAATATGATAATAATCTCTTAAAATTAATTACTGTGTTTTAATATCATGAAATATAAATCCATAATACATAAAAGAGTAAAATTAAATCTTTAAAATATAGATTAAAACTATCGATAGGGAATATCATATTTATCTAACCATTTTGATTAATCGATATTATTGAAGACTTTAAAGATATTATAGAGATTATAATAATATTTGACCACTTGTAATATATAAAGAATTTTATCTATTATAAGAACTACATTTCTCACATATGTTAATTCTGTACAATAATAATTTATTCTTAGTTAAAAAAAATATGCTAAATTGCAGAAATATCAAAGATAAAGATTTATATATATATATATATATATATATATATATATATATATATATATATATATATATATATATATATATATATATATATATATATATATATATATATATATATATATATATATATATATATATATATATATATATATATATATATATATATATATATATATATATATATATATATATATATAATATATATATATATATATATATATATATATATATATATATATATATATATATATATATATATATATATATATATATATATATATATATATATATTAATTTCATATTATTTGAGAAAAAATTTGAAGTCTCTAAATAATATATTCCTTGATTTTCGCAGCAGTCTGAAATATGTGAAATAAATGGGAATTTTAAGTTGCTTTAAGCGATATTATATAGATATATATATATATATATATATATATATATATATATATATATATATATTATATATATATATATATATATATATATTATATATATATATATATATATATATATATATATATATATATATATATATATATATATATAATATATATATATATATTATGTGAAGGAAATATTAATTCTAGGTCACTAATTTAGAGAGGAATGCCCAGGCAAGGCAGGAAGGGCCGACCTCCGGAAAGGGAAAGGAGAGAGAGAGAGAGAGAGAGAGAGAGAGAGAGAGAGAGAGAGAGAGAGAGAGAGAGAGAGAGAGAGAGAGAGAGAGAAAGAGGGGAAATGTCCTCAGCTTAAAATGTAAATGATTCTTCACATTTTTCAAAATTATCATAAATTTTTAGTTATTTTATATAATAAAAACCATTTAAATTTTATTTGCGGTATATATATATATATATATATATATATATATATATATATATATATATATCTATATATATATATATATATATATATATATATATATATATATATATATATATATATATCGCCAGGAATATTCCAAAGAGTTTGGGAAGAAAATTTTCATATATCTTAACAAATCAAAGGGTGACATGTTCTGATTTTCTTAATTCCAAAGTCCTTGTTTCTTTTTATAGTTGCCATTGCATATTGCAAATCCTTTTTACAAATGGTACCTTGTCTTTGATTGCAGGTAATATGATTTTCTTTATTTATTTATTTATTTATTAATTTATTTAATTATTCGTACGAGAATATTCATTAAATTTATATTATTTTTTTTTGTTTGTTGTATTACTGATGATGGTAGAGGGTAAAACCCGAAACTTCCCAGATGTACGATGAAAATGTTGAAAACTTTTCGTCTTCCCTTTTTATGTATTATATATATTTATATTTATTATATGTAATACTTATGTTAATATATTTGATGTTATTGCAACGCCATAGGATAAGGAAGAATATTCATGGTGTTGAAATTCACTGTGATTAGGTAGGAGCAATATATTGTGACAAAAGTAGTGCTCAAAGAAACCGTAAAGTTTGAAAAAGATTTTCATTTAGTTTATAAGATCTTCCTGTAGAATGGCTTTGCAAGTCTTCTTTAAAGCAAGATTGTTTCTCTCTAAGAAATTTTTGGGACAATGTTTATTTTTTCTTGGGGAAAGAAAGCAAAACTCTGCTCAACAATTTTACTACCAAGTTTCCAATTTCTAACTAATTAAGAAAAACATTTTAATCATAAGAGAGTAAAACTCTTTGAACTGTTTGGTGGAATCGCAACAAAAGTCCTTATTTGTTCACTTATTATCTCTATCCTATTTTTTCATTCAAATTCGTATGTGACAGCAAATAATTAACTGAAGTGCAAAAGACCATTATGACAAGAGTCATAGAAAAGGAAAGAACGTCATCGGTGTAGTACATTTTGAAAAAGTCATACCGTCGTTTTGAAAGAAGATTTCAAATTAAGATGTTTCTAAATCTTCCTGCTAAAGTTAGATTTAAAAACTTTGGAAAAAATAGAGGTTATTGCTATAGCACTATAATTATTGGGAAGGGGTCTCATTTTTAAGGGACAGGTCGGAATATCGAACTATTCTATCTGGAAGAAAAGGCTGGAGATGATAGGCAGCTTATGAAGATACATACGAATGAATGTTCTCAGAAGCACAAAATGGATGCAATTTGTAGAAAATATATATATATATATATATATATATATATATATATATATATATATATATAATATATATATATATATATATATATATATATATATATATGAAATATATATATATATTATATATTTTATTTATATTATATATATAGTATATATTATATATATATATATATATATATATATATATATATATATAATATATATAATATATATATATATATATATATATATATATATATATATATAATATATATATATATATATATATATATATATATTATATATATATATATATATATATTATATATATTAGAGGGATGGAGCGATAACCAAAATTTTAACCGATACCGATAATTTTAAACAAACCAGTATCGATAATGATCCTCTAAATTTACCGATACCAATACCTATTATATATATATACTATATAATATATGGAGAGAAGAAAGAGAGGGTGAGAGAGAGAGAGAGAGAGAGAGAGAGAGAGAGAGAGTAGTAAAGAAAGAGAGAGATAGAATTATAATCGTCTTAGTAGTCGTAATGCGAGAAATTTTCTTGACATGCTAATTAAATGATGGCAGAGAGTCGCTTTTAATCCAATAATGGATCGAGGCTTCGGAATAAAAATCGAGACAATCGTAAGATGACAAATGAAATTCAACCGTAAAATAAGTTCTGACAAATAGCTTCGGATTTAAACTCATTAAAAAATACCTTTTTTTTCCCCTTTTGGGAGGGGAGGGGATGTTTGGGGGCGAAGGGGGTGAATTTTTTAAAATAGTATTTCATAATTTTTTAAAAATCTTATTAGTGGGAATTTGAGAACGCCATGTTTTTAAGGTTTTACTACTAAAAATACTTTTGAAAATTGAATTTTTATGTTATAATAATTTTGAAATTAAACATTTTTTCATTATTTGAAATTTTTCTTTCTTTTCTTTTTTTGGTAATGCATCTATCTATCTATCTATCTATCTATCTATCTATCTATCTATCTATCTATCTATATATATATATATATATATATATATATATATATATATATATATATATATATATATATATATATATATATATATATATATATATATATATATATATATATATATATATATATATATATATATATATATATATATATATATATATATATATATATATAATATATATATATATATATATATATATATATATATATATATATATATATATATATATATATATATATATATATATATATATATATATATATATATATATATATATATATATATATATATATATATATATATATATATATATATATATATATATATATATATATATATATATGTATATATATTACTCAGAAAAATTAAAGCAACACCTATTAAATCCGTGATCTCACGGAGAGACCGCCGAGCATGTAGGACATTGTGTGTGCCAGTATCAACCAACATATTACAGGTTAGCAGTGCGGGGTGCGCCTGTGTTACGATATCGACGCTAACGGAAAAGGTCGAACCAACCAAATCGATACAGGATCGATGATCCGGTATGACCCATACCATCATTTCAAGAGTAGCACAGAGGTACGAAGCAACGCATGACCACGCCAGGCGAGCTGCTCAAGGCAGGTCATGTGCAACAACGGCCTTCGAAGACATTTCTTGGGCTGCGGGCATACATTGGTGGCAGGAGAATTGGGCACATGAAATGAATATTATTATTATTGTGATTAATTATTATTATTGTTATACAGATCCTACAGACTTTCCAGAGTCTACCGGAGACATAATGAGTAATTCGAGGCATGAACTATGAACAGGATACCACCCAATGGTGGTGGGTCGGTAATTGTGCGGGGAAGAATATCATGACGGAGTGGACGGAGTAACACGTGTTCTATGAAGGATTCCTAATAGGCCAACGATTCATCATGGACATACTGGAGTCATACGTCTTATCTCTTTCCCCCTACGCCTGTGACGCCTTTCTCCTCGTTCAGGACTACGCCCCGCCATACGCTGCAAGATGTGTTGCCGACTACCTACAGAGGACCCGGATTCGAATGCTAAATTAGTCCGCTTACAGTCAGGACCTCAACCCCATTGAGCATGTCTGGAACATACTGAAAAGGAGGCTGCGAAGGCTAGAGCACCCGCCACAAAGCATCGACGTTGTCAAGCTATCATCCGGGCCAGGGGAGGCTACATAAGGCACTGAGGTACACAGGACACAAGTGTAGAGATAACCAAGACATCGCTATCACCTAATATTATTGGTCTCTCGAAATATGGAACGGTGTTCTCTTTCCCCGTGGGCTTCAACGGCCCGTCATAACATTCCCTCCAATATCCATAAACCATGTTCTATATATATATATATATATATATATATATATTATATATATATATATATTATATATATATATATATATATATATATATATAATATGTATATTTACTCTGCACCATATCCCGCATGATGCAAGGTGGTGTCGATTGCAGAAATATTCATATTGTTGCAAACGTACGTTGGAAGGGGGAAAAAAATGGTTAAAAAGGGTTTCCAGTCTTTAGAACCATACGTAGAACAATTCTTCCTTTTTATGTGTATAAATATATATTATAATATATATATATATAATATATATATATATATATATATATTATATATATATATATATATATATATATATATTCATCACCAGCTGAAGCAGAATTCATTGCTGGATAAGTTAAAGAATTGAGATAACAAGTTTGCGATACTAAAATGACAGAAATGTCTTCTTGTATATTAATCCATATGACTAAAACGAGCTCATCCATCTTTTAAATCACACCTTCATCCTATCATATATATATATATATATATATATATATATATATATATATATATATATATATATATATATATATATATATATATATATATATATATATATATATATATATATAGATTAATGGTGTATGCTTATGATGCAGAAGAACTTCATCCAATTTTAGGTTGTTTTCACTGCTTTCGGAACTTTCATTATTATTTCTCAGATATATTTTATTTTCTTCTTTTCTTTGGAACACTCTTCCATCACCTTATTTTCCTGTCACATTTAATTTTCCTCACCTGAGAGTTTTGAGTCATACTTTTGCCTAGGTGACTTTTCTATTATTTTATATTTCTTCCCTTTCCTTACTTGAAAAATGACCTGACCATTAATGGTGAGAGCTTGAAATAAAATTAAGTAACTTTCGGTTTGCTAGACCTGCAAAATTCAGGCGAATTAGGCTTTATAATATATTGGTTTAAACCAGGGTGTGATTAATATAATAAAACTTATTTTTTTATTTTACTTGTGAAGTTGATTCTCTCATAAATTCAATAATTACTTAAGTATTATTATTATTATTATTATTATTATTATTATTATTATTATTATTATTAATATTATTATGTCTTATACATTTTCCTATAGTACAAGTTATATTATATAATAACAGTAGTACTGCAGTTTATTTACTGTTATTACTGCTGGAGATGATATTATTATTATTATTATTATTATTATTATTATTATTATTATTATTATTAATGTTGTTATTATTAGTAGTAGAGTTATTATTATTACTATTGAATCGTTATTAGCGTTATTCTTAGAAATATCTTTAATTATATTACTATTATAGACATAAGTTTTAGAATCAAAGATAAAATCTTATTGTTGTTATAATTACCACAATTATTGTTATTTATATCCTTGTTGTTAATATTATTTTCATTATTATTATCATTATTATTATTATTATTATTATTATTATTATTATTATTATCGATATAAAATAAAATTATTATTTTATTTTTTATTATTATCATTCCTAGTTCTACTTTTGGGCTTATAGGAAGAAAACTCCCCCCCCCCAGCCCCGAAACCTTTTTCAGTTTTGTATCAAAATATGTTAAGTATACGATGATTTATTTATATGAATTTTGTAACTGAAAAATGAATCAAGATCAAAAGATTAAAGGTTACCAATATTTCTGAAAATTCTATTATTTTTCGACTTTTTTTTTTTTTGTAATAGTTTTGTTACAGTCATTATTATTATTTGTAGTTTTATTATTTTTTTATTATTATTATTATTATTATTATTATTATTATTATTGTTTGTTACATTACATGCATCATATTTGTATTTTATTTGCTATTAAATAAATTGAAGAGCTATTTATCGACTAAACTTTGGGGCTCAATGGAATCCAGTGCCCACAGAAGCCCATTTTCTTAGAACTGGACAGCTAACAAATTATAATTATTATTATTTTATTTAGTAGTATAGCATCTACTGTAATATAGCTAACTTGTAAATGGACATTCCTCTGAATGAATTGTGAAAACTGAAAATTGAAAATAAAAATTGTTATTATTATTGTTAGTATTATTTTTATTATTAAATGCAGGCCAACTTTTTCTTCTAAATTTTACTAAATGGCTTCTAATCTCAAAACATAAGAAAACAGCAATTTCATTTGCCTAAAAAAGTTTTTTTTTTCTTTTGTTTTTGTTTTTATTATTATTATTACTATTATTATTATTATTATTATTATTATTATTATTATTATTATTATTATTATTATTATTATTATAATAAATCTCAACTAATGTCCTTACATCTCCCTCCGATTAAAAGAACCTTAAAAACAGAGTGGTTGACCCATTGTTTAAATACAATAGTCCGTTTACCTGTTTCGAAAAATAAACGGGCTTTGATTGTTTGGTTAATAGAAAATTTCTTTTAAAAAAAAGCAAACGAAAATATTTTCTTAATGCCATATACTCCTCTTTAATTGAGCAAATACGTTACAACATCTAGTCAATTAGGTGAGCCAACTAATAATTTAATATCTGAAGTCATATGACTCTTCTGTCATAAACCCTCTGATTGGTTACTACTATCACAATGTTACTTATTACAAGATAATGACTGGATCGTTACTATATATTTGTCAAACACTTGCGTTACGTCACTATTCTTTGAAAAATTATCAAGCGTGAGCGTTACGATATACAAGTATAACCTCTAAACAACATATACTGGTAAGACTATTATACCTACACAATGGCTGAGATTTTAAATTACTCCTTCATATAAAATAAAATAAAAAAAAATACAAATTCAAGCTTCAACCTTTTTTTTCTTTTTAGCCTTCATCAAATTCACTCTTTTTAAAAAATATAAATTTAGAGATGCTCGCAAAGGGAGGGGAAAAGAGTGAAGTGACTTTTATTTTATTTGTGTCATTTTATTTTTTTTCAAAAAATTTTTATGTTGAAAGTATTTTTTAATTTAAAAAGAAAAAACGAAGCATTTGACATTCAAGATGAGTACCTTTAATAACAGGCTTTATTAAATTCCACGAACATGATGCACATCTACACATCAAATATATATATATAATATATATATATATATATATATATATATATATATATATATATATATATATATATATATATATATATATACATATATATATATATATATATATATATATATATATATATATATATATATATATATATATATATATATATATATATATATATATAATATATATATATATATATATATATAATATATATATATATATATATATATATATATATATATATATATATATATATATATATATATATATATATATATATATATATATATATATAATATATATATATATATATATATATATATATATATATATATATATATATATATATATATAATATATATATATATATATATATATATATATATATATATTATATATTATATATATATAAATTTTTTTTTTCCTACATACCTTTGTCTGTTTTCTAATCTGTTCTTTGCACGCCTTTTTAAAGATAAATTTGTCTGCAATATTGATGCCGTGTATTTGGTACAATCTTAAATGTTAGATATACTGATTAGCAAATATATTTAACCCTCATTCACTGGTCGGGGGTTCTAGGGTACAGTGGGCAGAGTCCCAGTAGAAAAATTCTTCCTGTCATGTATCTGAGTCATTAATCTATTTATTTCTGTTTATCTTTTTATTTTCGTTTTACTATTATTTTTTGGTCTTGGCTTCTTTTTTTTGTAGTATTCTATTGTTTTAAACTTTATTTTATGGATAAATGTTATTTTATAAAATGTTTCAAAATTATTTTAAAGACAGATTTAAGGACTAATTTCTGAGGTGTGAAACTCATAATATCTCTCATATATAATATATATATACTATATATATATATATATATATATATATATATATATATATATATATATATAATATATATATATATTATAATATATATATATATATAATAATAAAAAAAATTAAAAAAAAAAAAATAAAAAAAACAAACACACACACACACATCTAAACATTGATACGAAATTGTTGCTGATATTTAGTCTCCTCTTTACAAATATGACTGTCCTACCTGCCAAAGATTGGTTGGTCTGTGAAGCTGATTTTATTAAAAGGATTGAAACTTAAATCTGAGACAAAAAAATTTTTCCTATGGGTGAAAATCAGTAGGTGGAAAAACTATCCCACACATTGCAAGTGGTATAGTTTTAGTGTTTTCTCGTGCAGTTCATTTAACACCCCTACATGACTGGCATGTTCATGAACCACATCTCTGGACTTAACACTGGGGTCCTTATCAATGTCTTAGAGAATAAGCTATCCATTTAAAGTGTATATATAGAATCATTCATGGTCGTTCGTTAACCTCAGAATTAGAATTAGAGCAACGTTCTGTACGCCTCACATGGAGTATGATATAGGAGTACGTCACTTGTTATATATGGCCTTCTTACTATTACCGTCCGCTTATCCATTAGCTATAATGTCAATCTTGTTTGAGAAATGAATAGTCATGTTAACAAAAAATAGAGTTAGTCAGTGACTGTTCTTTTATTATATTATATATATATATATATATATATATATATATATATATATATATATATATAATATATTATATATATATATATATATATATATATAAATATGTATATATATATATATATATATATATATATATATATATATATATATATATATATATATATATATATATATATATATATGTGTGTGTGTGTGTGTGTGTGTGTGTGTGTGTGTGGTGGTGTATTTTAAATTTTAATACAAAGAGAGAGAGAAAAAAAGATAATTTCAACATATTCCCGTAATCCTCTATTTATTTTCATCAAATTGCAATTTCCTTCGCTTTGATTCCTCATTATTCAAAGCCCCGCCCCTTACCCTTTATCCTCCAAACTGACCCCGCCCCCTAAATTACCCATTTTAGGTCCGAAACATGTGTTTGATGTAGTTTTAAAAAGCCTGAGTACCTTTTAATTTAAAGTTAGGCCCAGGTTTTTTTTTTCCCCTCCAGTCCAATTTTGCTAATGGTTAATGTAAAGACTTTGTAATGAAATGAATGCGCCGAAAAAGCAAACTCAGCAGAATTTCATTGACACAAAGGCTACAAACACACAAGAACAAAAGAGTGGAAAACAATTTGCATAAAATAGTTATTATTACCCTTAAGCCATTATCAGTAGCCTATTATACCGGACTTGTCAGCAAAAATGAGATGGGAAAAAACGGAAGTCTTTAGGTAGAGAAAAAAGAGAAAAAGATGAGGAAATAACTGGGCGAAACAAGAACTTAAAGAAGAAAAAGAAGAAGAAGAAGAATACGAAATAGAAAAAGAAGAAGAAGAAGAAAAAGAAGAAGAAGA